>JAPZAG010003103.1:0-12320 GCA_027475135.1 Bactrocera correcta | reverse complement strand
GGATGTTAAAGTTACCTTGGCAGCGAGGAAGAATGGAAAGATTTCGTGCTCGACCTAATGCTAAGGAATAGCACAATAAAGTGGTCACCGACTGCTCGAAAACGTCGGAGGAAATTGGAAAAGTAGTCGGAAAATTTTCGGAGCATATAAGTTTATAAGTGAGCGTGTAGAGAGAAACCTCCAACGAAACTATCGCAATGAAAGTGTTGCCATACTGAGCGATAGTGAAGGACACTTAAAGTGATCTCTGCTTTGAGAATCAATCACTTGTACCTTAGTTTGGTGCCAGGTCGCAAGGGTATCTGGGAATGAACTGGGTGACGATCTTATGTATATGCTCTGCAGCATACCACCAGAATGCTAAGATTATTAAATGTTTGAATAAATCCCACTAAGGAGTGTCCACTAACTGATAGTAGAATTAGAAGAAAATATTCAAAAATCCCTTAGAGGTGAAAATTACATGAAATCACCAATCATTATAACCGGCATGCCACCAGCAATGAACTCATTAGATAAATAAGAAACTTGTTGGTTAGGCTGATGCTCATACAGAAAATAATGTCTCAACCGGTACTAAACGCATTTTTTAAATGAATCTGCTCCAGTTTGACAACACGAATCGAGAAGTATTTACCAGCTGTACCGGTATGAAGTGATCGTTAAGACACAAATGTGTTGCTAGGGGATATTTGTCGTGAACGAGCCCTAATTTTTTTTCTCTTTTGTTGGCATGACATCTGTCAAACATATTCAATAAGATTACAGTCATTGAACAAACAATATTGAAAATGTAAAATTTTTTACCAAAAGGTGTTGCTTTGCGGAAAACATTCGGAGCATATACCTGAAGCATTATATAAAACATGGTTTCAACGTTTCAGATTTTATGATTTTGATATCATTTCCCACGGACATGGAAACAACCAAAAAAGTTTAAAGACGCCAAACTGCAAGCTTTATTGGATGAAGATGGTACTTCTAATCAAAAGCAAATGACAGCCGTGTTAAATATAACACAACAACAAAAAATTTCAGACCTTTTGAGAGCCATGGGAAATATCCAAAAGTGTGAAAAATGGGTGCCACATGAATTGAAGACAAACCGAAAACCATCTGTGAAATTTTGCTTGAAAGACACGAAGCGCTTTGCATCGAATTGTCACTGGCGATGGAATATTAATTTATTTTAAAAATTTTAAACGGAATAATCATGGGTTAAACCAGCAAAGCCATTAGTATCGACTGCAAAAACAGATGGGTAAGAAAACAATGCTCTGTGTTTGGTGGGATTAGAAGGGTGTGGTTATCATGAGCTTTTAAACCCTTTTGAAACTATTAGTATTAATCGCGACAGGTGAAAAATTATCAATTAGAACCATGCACTACAAAGAATCTTTGTTACACCACAATGCCCGTCCACACAAGTAAAATCGGTTCAGGATACAATCAAAGTATTTGGCTGGGAGCTGCTACAATACGAGCCGTATTCACCAAACTTAGCCCCTTCCGATCACCATTTGCTTTAAAATTGGGTGTTTGATCGGTTTTTTCAAAATACGAACATTACTATTGGTATGGTATTTACAAATAGTTTCTGGCAATTTCTGGTATATGTGTAGTATGTCCGCATTGCCTGTTTTGAAAATGTGGAACTCAATGTAGCAATAAATTGCTTTCTATGCAGATACAAGTATTTCTGTAAATTATATAAATATGTGATCTATATTTCCTTATAAGTATCACCGTCTTTCAAATTTCGAGCCAAGGTTTCATTATATAGATTTTCCGCAGTCATTCGGTTTCAACATCAAAACTGTCGGGCAATTGCTGTAGAACAATACCATCATTTACAGTATTATTCAAAATTTTATCGACCTTTCTTTGTCATTCAGCTGGAGATTTAAGGTCAATTGTGGAAAAAACACATTTACTTCTTTTTATTTTCTGTGACTAAAAAAACAATGATTCCTTAAACTCTGTATAAAATAAAAGAACAATGGAAAAGTATGGTAACGGAAGGAATTATTCATAAGTGACTCGGAAAATGTGTTAAAATTTATAAATATGTATTTACATACTAGATTAGGCTATATAAAAATTAGTAATAACTTAAATATTAACAAAATTACGTTGGCTAGCATAATTCAAAGGCACTTCTCCTTACCATCACCGACCGCACCTTACAGAAAGTATACATATCAAATGCATGAGATGTTTACTCATATTTATATAACATTGTGTTATTTGAAAATATTTACATAACACCAAAGTGCACACAGATGTACACATGTATATTCTTATATACTCCTTTCATTATATAAATTATCATGGTTTGACAGCTGAAGTTCTTTAAAATTTTGCTTATGCTATTGAGTTAAAACAACAAAAAGTCATATACCCAAACCATTATCAAATGTTTGTATAAAACAATGATACAATTACAGCAATTACATAAATGAAAATCAATCAGTTGCACGCGAATGCAGACACTGTCATATATTCGACTGATACATTCTCCTCCGTTTATACTCCAAGTTTTCCAACATAGAGAAATTACTAACTGGAAAAATAAGTAAACAGCGGGGAAAAGCAACGTTACTCATCGCGACCGTGTGCAAACTTGAAGTAAAGTACATACACACGTATGTATATGTGAGTTATCTAAATAAAATTGAGAGAGCGTATTTTTCTTATAACGGTGCATATTTCTGATTAGGATGAATAAAACCGGGTGAAAACTCGCCGTAGACCCCATATATGTAACTAACAAGCCTTATGTAACTGGAGGTACTTCCTTGGCTCTAATGCTTGCAAGTTGCAAGCTTATGAAGTGTTCGGTTATACCCGAACTTAACTGTTCCTTACTTGTTCTTCTACACAACTTAACGACGGCCTTAACTATATTACGATAACTGTAAAGAGGAATCGACACCTAGTGCTTTTTTAAAATGCAATAAAAGCAATTATAGCAAATATAGTATGTATACTTTATCTCCTAGTTAAAAGTGCTGATCGACACTTTTTCTTTGATCTCACATTGGCATCTCATCAGTGATTAACCCAATGCTGAGGCGTATTTTTAAGTAAATGTAAACATTAAGTATACTTATAAATTGGATAAAATTGGAAATAAAGATCAGTTTTACCTAAAGGTTAAATTAATTCAGTGCCAGTTTTAATTCGGCAACCGAACTGTTCGTGCGCTTAGCAGAAAAATTATGTCGCTGTATTATATTTTATGTTTTCAAATAAGATTTTCTTTCAGTCAAAATAAGGATACGAATAAGATTTGCGATGGCAATTGTGATGTGCAAATAGATGTCGTTGCAAAATTCATAAAAATTCTCAGTTTCCCATCGAACATCAATAAGCAGTTAGCCTCGAGTCGGTACAAATGAGTAACGTGTTATGCAAAAGTACTTATAAGTATTTATTTCAGAGCATCCAAATCATCTAGTTGTATGGAAGCAGCAGCAAAGAGCTGGAGGAGTGGTATTTACAATTCCCACGACTGCCGGTTCTACGTACCGGTATTGACTCGGATTTCATCAAACCAAGAGTAGTCCTTTCGGCGATCTAACCCCGTTTGGATCGATGAGTGTTAATTTGTGTGTGTCGTCATTAGAGCAACGCCTTGCAGCAGGGTTGCTCCGTATCCTCCTGACTCGTGCTGGCATTGAGTCCAACCCGGACTCAGAGAAATTTTTCTGCTGCGTATGCGCAAAACGGCTCCATCCAAACTCCACCTCGGTCCGGTGCAATACATGCAATGGATGGAGACATCTTAAGACCTGTTCTGGCCTTAAGACTCATAGGGAGTGGACTACGCGTTACGTGGCCCCATGTTGCCTGCGCAATACTGCGACTCAAGCCTCTACGGCTGTGCAATCTGCACTGTACTCAGTTCGCGCGCCGCGCCACAGTCCTCCACAGAGGACCTCCACGGTCCCCAGGAGCTCAATCAGGCAACGTAGCTCCCGCTCTGATTTTTAATAGTCTTCAGATGTAGCCGAATGAGTTTAGGGTCAGGGTTCGAAGATCAGCATATGCTTATAAGACTAATATTAATGAGTAAGTACCATATATTACTCAGCCAATGCATAACTTTAGATTAGAAAACCGCTAAATTTAAACCTTATTAATGCTCTTTTAATCTTGAAGTGTATTTTAAATTTAGTCAGAACGTTTAAAACTTTCCCATATTTATTGCTATTAAATATGTAAACGCAATGTTTTTGCTTTTTTCTTAATATCATATTTTTAATTACCGATTAATTTTGTAGTCTTGTATGCGAATTGAAAACGATACACTTGAATTGACAATTTGATTTAAGTTGAGATCAAACAATCGAAGAAATGAAATTTGTGATTATTTATAATATGAGGTAATACCACCACATACTATGTCCCCATATGGCAAATATTTGGAGCAGACAAATCCCAATAGGGGAGCCCCATTCTCACATGTATATTTACAAGACGAATGCGTTGAACTTAAGGCGATTTTCCCCCATTTTACTTTTAAAGCTACATTTAAAAATATTTTAGTTTCATTACCATATTAGCATTGAATAACAATTGACATTTTTTTAGATAACTTAAAACTTCAAATGTTTCGTTTCTTCAATTTCAGAATTTTTCCTTAGGTCTTTAGCGGAAAGCAATTGAAGAGAATCTGAAGCTTTCCAATTTGGTGGTTGTCATTAAACTTGCAAACCTTTCTTTCCCTTATTTTTATCAGCCGTGCAGCTAATATGATTTAAATATATTTTCTAACTTTTCGCTGAGACTATGTGGTTACTTTTTCTGATCAAGTTGCCATGTAAATTTTTCAAAAAAAAAAAATTTGTAAAGTAATTATTGATAACATATGGTACATGGCGACCAAGGTTAATAAATTTTACTTTTGCAACATGTTGTTATAGAATATAATAGTTTTGTTCACCTAACGGTGGTTGGTATCACCTAAAACAAATTAAGATATCGAGTTGTATTCCTTGGCGAAACAGTAAGGCGGAGTTCGTAGATGGGCATAATCGCACCACGCCCACAAAGTGCTATTAATCGAATTCCTTTATAGTGCCATAACTTGGCACTAAATTAATATTTGAAACCCTGAAATTACAAAGGGGATTGTAGTAGCAAGAGCAAGCGTGGGCGAAAAATTTTACAAAAGTGGGATTGGCCCCAGCCTGTATTTGGTTTAATGTAGATAACTCCTAAATCGCGTAAGCTACAATAACCAAATTCACTCACGGCAAATGCCTCTAGCATTCCTATCGACGCCGTAAAATGGATGAAATTGGAAAATAAAGCCTTCCACTCCCTATACAAGTAAAAGTGCGGTAAATCAATGACTATATATGGCGGAAATATAAAATTGTTTACCTTTTATGGTATGCGGCGGCCTTTTGAGAGCCTGGGTAAAAATTGGACGGGGGACGGGTGAAATCTTATATTTGGGGACTCGCCTGACCGATTTCGATTAAATTTAGTCCTTGGCATGCCTTTTACATACTTATGTCGCAGTGTGAATATCGGAATACAGCAAGGGACCTTCCTATATACCAAAATTTTAAATTCAATTTCCAGTACACAAATCAAAGGATAAAACTCTGCATTCATATTGACTTTAGAGTGTGCCATCCTATGTCTTTTTTTTTTCATAGTAGGGGGAAGCATCGAAAGCCGGAGTGCGGAACTTTAATCCGCTAAACCTAACCTACTCCCAACTCAAGAACCACCGATTAAGTATTACTTCGTGGGAGGGACAAGACATTTAAGTCTCCTCTATTGCACGGACGCCTATTCTGTTGAAAAGATCTCAGTTTGGTCATTATGAATGCTGACGCTTCGCTGACAGCTTTCCATTTATCAATCGACTGAGACATGAGTGTCGTTAAATTATCGACCGTAAAACTACCACCGAGTGTGGTTTTTAGCTTTTCCCTTGTATTCGAAAATCGAGGGCAATAAAATAATACATGCTCAGAGTCTTCTATATACCCTGCGCATGTCCGACAATTCGGACTGATGTCGTTGTGGAATCTGAAAAGGTAGCTTCTAAAGCATCCATGTCCATTAAGCATTTGGGTCATATGAAAGTCTAGGTCCATTACCCTTTGGATGAGGAATTCCACCGCTCCTGCCACATTTTAGTACTCTTGTTTCTCTCCTCGATCCTTGCCGATTCTGTTTTAGGCGTTGATAGCTGATACAGACGTTCGAGTTCGTCTCACTGGATTTCAATGGGCGGCATGCTGGCTAATACTTTAGCAGCGTCGGTTGATATAGTCCGGAAAGCACTTATTACTCGAATTGCAGAAAGCCTATGCTCTTCAATTATTTGTTTAGCGTACGCTTTTATATCCATTGCCTGTATCCAAACTGGTGCCGCATACGGTATTACGGAACTCATTGAATTCGCTATTAAGAATCGCCGTCTGAAACGCACACAGCCTCTATTGGTCATCATTCTCGATAGGGCATTATAGATTTTGTTTGCCTTCGCGGAAGAATACTCCAGGTGTTCTTTAAATTTTAATTTGGAATCCAATATTACTCCCAAATACTTCAGTTGCGGCTGCGAGGTAATCTTGCACTTCCCTATAGTGAGCTCAATTCGTTCTTCCATCTTCCTAGTACTTATGAGTAAAACTTCTGTTTTTTCCTCCGAGAGTTTCAGACTCACAGAAGAGAACCATTGGCGTAGACCATTTATGCACTCATTACATTTAATTCTCAGGTCGGCTAATTGTTTGGCTACTGCTACCACCATGAGATCATCCGCCTAAGCTACTAAATAGTTTAATATCTGTTGGTTGCTGTCTTTTTAGCACCCCATCGTACATAAGATTCCATAATAGTGGGCCTAACACTGAGCCTTGGGGTACACCACTCGAGATAGAGTAGCTCTTGGTGCCATTTTGCTGAGTTGAACGCATTCTTGACATCCAGGGTAATCAGCGCGCAGTACTTTTTTGTGCCACCTTTCCATCTTTTGCCACTTACTCCACATGTCGCAGTATTGACGACTTCTCGTGGTGCGTCAATAGTGGATCTCTTCTTTATAAAGCCGTATTGTCTCTCTGATAATCCGCCGGCTTTCTGGATTGCTAACTCCAAGCGGTTTCGTATTATACTTTCGTACACTTTACCCATTGTGTCGAGCATACACAGAGGTCGGTACGATGAAGGTTCTTCGGGTGGTTTCTTTTGTTTTGGGAGCAGAACCAAACGTTGTACTTTCCAAGAGTCGGGGAATACCTCTTCCTTTAAACAAGCGTTGTACATTTTAGCGAAAACTCGGGGTTTTAAGCTTATGGCTTCCTTCAGTGCTCTGTTTGGTATGCCATCCAATCCAGGCGCTTTGGTATTTTTGATTTTCCTGGCTATTGCCAATAGTTCGCCTTCTGTGACTAACGCTGCTTAGAAGCTCCTGCTCTCGGGAGTACGAAATTTGCGCTATAATTGCCATGTGATCACTGTTTGTGTATATGTCGGACACTGCCCACTTAATGTGCCTGCTCAGCGAATCGTTTGCAAACATAATATCAATTATAGGTTCTTTATTGCCTTTTTGGTAAGTGTTTCGAGTTCTGCTGTTCATTATTGTGAAGTGCGTTTGTCTCAGATATTCATGAATTAGCCGCCCGCGGTGGTTTGTATATCTGCTGCCCCATGCACTTGACCAAGCATTAAAATCACCCGCTATTATAATAGGTGTTTTTCCTCTGGTTTCTAAAGACAGCCTTAAGAGGAAATCTTCGAATTCTGCAATTGCTGCGCTGGGACGAGCGTAGCAACTTACAAAATAAATCCCCTGAATATTCACCCATGTGAAACAATTATGTTTTTCTCTGGAACAGGTCTTAAAAGGTTGGCCTTTACAGGACCATATTGCTGCCTTGCCAGCTTTGTCTGCTATCCATGTGCTTTCCGCACGCTGGGAGTATTGTTCACTTAGTATGGCGCCATCAATGCTCTCTTCTATGATTATCTGATCTAGCAAATCTTGTGCTGCTGCGCAATGGTTTAGGTTCAGCTGTAGTATCTTCATTTACTTAGCGATTTCATCATCTCTAGGTACTTTGGGCAAGTCGTGCTCAATACAGAGTGCTCCCCTTTGTAGAGCATACAGCTCGGAACGTTTGTGCACGACTTTGCTACGTGTCCTGCGGATCCGCAACGCGTGCATAGGGAAGATCTGTCTGTCAAGCTGCAACATTTACGAGCCATGTGACCCAAATGGAAACACCTATAACACCTGGGAATAGGGGAGTATTCCCGAAGGCGACATATTGACCAACCAATCTTTATCTTTCCCCCTTTGAGTGCGGCCTTAGCATCTTGAGCGCGCATGCATATAAGTGCTATTTGTGTGCCGCTTCTTATTTTTCGTAGACTTTTGACATTTGTTGTCTCTAGATTTTGGATTCCACACTCCCTTTTCAGTGCTGAGCAAATTTCTTCGGGAGTTGTTATTTCGTCTAGGTCTTTGCATACAATGGTCACGGTGTGGGTTTTAGGCTGTATCATAGCCATTTCTCCAACCACTCCTTCCAAGACGCTTTGAAAGGATTCAGCTTTCGTGTCTCCTCCATTTTTTAGCTCTAAAAGCAGGTCTCCTTTGAGTGTTTTCCGAACATAGGTTACTTTCGAACCCAACTCCTCAAGCCCGCTGTCAGTTTTTTTTTTCCGTAGAATATCTGCATACGACGCCCCTTTTTTCTTCGTGATTATAATGGCATCCGGTTGGGTTTTAATTTTATTTTCCATCGGTTTCCTCTTTTTAACCACATCTACCCATCTTTCATTTGCGCTCTGAAGGGTTGTGGTATCCTTTTGGGTGTTTTTTACTGCTCCTCTATACGATAATTGCTCTTTCTCAGCCACGTTTTTTGGTTTTTTTGTGGGTGGTAAAAAGCCCGATGCCTCTCGCATTCTTTTTGGGGTATTATCATCTCTACCAATGGTGATTTGAGATGATTTTCCTATTTTCACTCTTCTCGATGGGTTTTCTACTTTTTCCGATTTTGCGTGTAGCGCCACAATACTGCTCACAAGTTCGCGCATGGTTTGGTTAATGTGTCTTTGACCCGCCATCATGCTTTCCAATTCCATTATTTTTTTGCCCAGCTTGCTAAAATTGCTAACCGTTTCTCCGTTTTGCAGTTCCTCCGGCTTACTCTCCTTGCTTACTTGACCGGCAGTATCACATTTCTCATTCGATCCAATAGCGGTGGGTTCCTCATTTTTACCATTGGGCGGTGTTCTCAATAATTTAGAAATTCTTCGGAAGGGATTATCCGGTGTTCCCCCAATACTATTTTCGGAGGCCATACCTCAGCGAGAAAATAGTTTGGTAACACCCGTCGATGTGTACGTTCAGTACCTAACTTTACTGTCTAACTTACAACCAAAGTAGTTGGCAAGGCGAAAACCAAGAAGAAATAAGCGAACAGCTGATACTTGTGTTTGGGATGGTTGGTAATGCGCAAACCAAAGAAAGAAGAAAACACGAAAACACGAGAAGGGGAACAGCTGATAGATCACAAAATAAAGAAAACAAAACGGCAGAATAATGAAAATACAAAACAAGTGCACGCTCCTCTAAGGGGAAATAATTGTATTTTTTTTCACATTTTTTATATTATCAAAAATCAAAGTGTACTTATCTTTTTCTTTAGGCCTGATTTCCACTTATGTGGCTTAGCCTCTCTGGATGTTCCATACAAAAAATAAACCAACTTTTCCCCAGTAAACAGCAGAATTTGCTAAGGGATTTGAAGAACACAAAAAAACACGTCTACTTCACTCTAATACGTATCTGATGATTTATTTTTTGCTGTTCATGGGAGCAGAGTTCCATATTTTTGAACACTGATTCTTATGTAAAATTGGACGAGGAATCGAATGGAAAAGTCAATTAAAAAAAAAGTTGGGAGAAAAGCAGAAAAACCGGTATTTTTGGAAAAAAAAATTATTTTTTTTTGATTTTGAAAGTTTTTTTGGATTTTACAAATATTTTTATCAGAAAGATGAGATTTTTTTACATAAAATTGGATAACTTAAAAATTTTTTCACTCAATTTTGAGGTCGTTAAAAAATAAAAGAAATAGTCATTTTTTTGTTTGATCTCAATTTGAATTGTGCGCCAAAAAACAATGGAGCAACTTTGACCACTAAAAAGTAAACAGATATTCTTATTTTGGTCTATATTAGATATTCTAAAGTTTGGTCGAAATCGGAGAACCACGGGTAAAAAAACCATGTCGCTAATTGATGGAACGGCCCATATACAGTGACTCAAACAATAAAATTATTTATAATTTTACGACATATTTGTTTGATATAAACACTACATTTACGTACATTTGAATTTGTTCAAGTTTTTTATGTAAAAAAATTTCATTTTATTATAAGCTTGATTGTACATTTCCGTTAAATAAAACAATACTGTTTTTAAACAAAAAAATGAATTAAGTTAAGAGCGTCTTATTTGTCAACGATTTAGCCATTAGGTTGTGGTTGTCAAATAAAACACGGCTAATAAGCGGCATGTTAATAGTATGTGGTATTGGCAAACACAAATAAAATCGGGTCGATACTACCCAAACTGCCACATGTTTTTTTTTTGTTTATTGAAACGTAACAAGATATGGTTTTACATTTCATGCGAATTGCAGCTAGTGATAAATGTACTAACAAGCAATATTTTTCATAACTTATAAGGTAAAACAATAAAAGCTCTATTAAGAAGCTTTTTTCAAAAACTAATCTTTGTATTAAAAACTAAATATTATAATATTTGTTATTTGCTTAGAAGGCCATGAAACGTTTTACTTTTCAATCTGCGCCTGCTATTTCTAGTATCTCCTAGTTGTCGGGCTTCAGCGTTTACGTGGTTTTGCAACCTTGTGGCATGTTTCGATGTCGTTTCGCGAATGACTTCCCGAACCATTTTTATGTGAAGATCACGATGTCACTTGTAGATGCGAGTTCCGTATGTACCACGGGGCATTTACAATTTTACGCAGAACTTTATTTTGGGATCTTTGCACCTTTTCTGTATATAACGGTGCAGCGCATCTCCATAGTTGAATTCCGTATGTCCAAATGGGCTTCAACGTTGATTTTAGACTAAAATTTTATTTGAATTTTTTAGGGATGATTTCTTGCCGATTAACCAATTTATTTTGTTGTATATTAGTTTTGGGTCTGCAACTTTTCTTTGTATATCCTCTGTCCACTTTAACTTTTTTGCTGGTTGGATTTCTTCTATGCATTGCGATTCTTCCATCCGAGGTAAAGTTCCATGGAACAGAATAGGACTAAACGTTTTAGTGAGGTTCTCTGAAAAAACTTCCGCTTTTCCTTCGTCGCTTTTGGCCCAGGATCCGTTTGGCTTTCTGAGGGGTGCATTTGACAATATTGGTTTCCTAGCATTTTTTACTGCTTTCCAAAGGGAATAATCGGATTGTTTGTTTGGCGTAAATTTCTCAATATTTTGATTCGTGAGTATCTTTTTTTAGTAATGAGAAGCTTGGTTAAATTGTTCAGTTCTGTTTTATATTGGGGAAATCGCGTGATTTGCCATTTTTTGCGTAGTTTTCTCTTTTTCTTTAAGAGATCTAAATTGTCCGATGGATATTTAATATAAAAGTTTTTTTCGGAAACAGGAGTACTTTTCCAAGCCGACTCCTGAATAGCTTTAGTAAATGTATGAACTTCATCTTATAACATACATATCTTGAGTTGTTATATTTACTTCAAAATTAATATTTTTGTCGAGCATCTCTACACACGCTACATACATACATATGTATAATGATAAACCATATGTCGGTCAGTGTATGACAACACGTAGTGGACATTCCTACTAATAACATACGCACACTTAACAAATGCAACACTAACCTAAGCCAACACGCAACACTGACAATAGGGGTGAGCAACCTGATAAAAGGGACCAAGCACAGTCATCAAACAATCACTGTGCTCGACACATCGTAAAGAAGGAGTAGAGAAAGTATCAGCTGATGCAATGTACATAAACAAAGGCACTGCTAAGTGGTGCCCATGTATAAACGTCAAAGGGAGTCCGGGGCTGAGTTTCTATTGGCATCCAAGATGGCCGACTTATAACCGGAAAATGGTTGCATTGTGTTATTTTGTTAAAATTTATGGGAAAGTTGCCCAAAAAATATTGGTTATATATAAAACTTAAATATTTTTTCAAAAGAAAATCGTTATATTTTAATATATTATAAATTTCTAAATAAGAGCAAATACATGAGTAATTAAGTTTTTTTTGC
>JAPZAG010003102.1:0-12323 GCA_027475135.1 Bactrocera correcta | reverse complement strand
CTCATCAGATGTTGTCAGTGTCCATGCCTCCGAACCATAGACCAGGACGCAAATAATGCGTGACTTATAGAGTTTGGTTTTTATTTGTTGAGAGAGGACTTTACTTCTCAATTGCTCACTCTGTCCGAGGTAGCACCTGTTGGCATGAAATATTCTGCCTAGGATTTCCAGGCTGTACATAATTTATTAATATGTCGAGTCGAGTTGAAATCTGGATGTTTGTCAGCACCACCGGATATCGTGGCCTTTTACTTTTTTACCAAAACTACTTATAAACGTTTGGCGTACTCACAGCGTGTCATAAAGCATCGCAAAATCATAAAATCATAAATTTGTATACTAGTTTAAAAAATTTGTTTTTGGATTGCATACTAAAATAAGTTCACGCAAATACAACTCTGAGCTCAATGTCTTCGGATCGTTATAACTTATGCATAACTTTATATAAATAACTAATGAAGTGAAGAAAATAGTATTGGAAAATTTTGAATCACTGACAGACAAATTGCCGGCAACTTAACATATCGACTAGCTCGTCCTATTCGATTTTAAACAATGATTTGCTCACTTTCGACCAAAAAAATGAGATGTTTGACTCAGGCAAAGGCGGAGCTAAACAAGATCACAAAAAATTTTTTTTTAAGTGCTTGGATGATTGAAAAAACGCTGGTAGAATTGCAATATATCTGGAGATATATACTTTGAGAAATAAAATAGATGTTCATGAATAAATAAACATTTTCTTACGAAATAAAAAAATTGCTTTAATATTTGAACAAACCTCGTATAATAGTAGTAGACCATATTCAACAGATAACAGAATTCGAACATCCAACTGACTTTAGGGAGCAATTCATTATTATGTTGCATGTTAATCATATATAAAAAGGACAAAATCGAATCGATATTATTTCCAACTCTAACATTTTAATATAAAGTTTTAACAGCACCTAAAGAAACTTCCTGTACTTTATTTTTTCAAGTTTAAAGATTATGAAAAGTTCAGTTACAACCGAACTTAGCCCCTTCCCTTCTTGTTAAACATACTTTTTATACTCTCAAAACAAAGTTGCTAAGGAGTGTATTATAGTTTTGTTCACATAACGGTTGTTTGTAAGTCCTAAAACTAAAAGAGTCAGATATAGGGTTATGTATACCAAAGTTATAAGGTGACGAGTAGAGTTGAAATCCGGAGTCTGTCTGTCCGTCCGTCCATCCGGGCAAGCTGTAACTTGAGTAAAAATTGAGATATCATGATGAAACTTGGTACACGTATTCTTTACTCCATAAGAAGGTTAAATTCGAAGATGGGCAAAATCGGCCCACTGCCACGCCCACAAAATGGCGAAAACCGAAAACCTATAAAGTGTCATAACTTAGCCATAAAAAAAATATTAAATTGAAATTTGGCACAAAGGATCGCATTAGGAAGAGGCATATTTGGACGTAATTTTTTTGGAAAAGTGGGCGTGGCCCCGCTCCCTAATAAGTTTTTTGTACATATCTCGGAAACTACCATAGCTATGTCAACCAAGCTCTATAGAATCGTTTCCTTCAGGCATTTCTATATACAGTTCAAAAATGGAAGAAATCGGATAATAACCACGCCCACCTCCCAAACAAAGGTTATGTTATGGACCAAAAACCATATCTCAGGAACTACTCGACCGATTTTAATGAAATTCGGTATATAATATTTTCTTGAAACCCTGATAACATGTACGAAATATGGGTGAAATCGGTTCACAACCACGCCTTCTTCCAATATAACGCTATTTTGAATTCCATCTGATGCCTTCTCTGTAAAAAAACAACATACATATAAATGAAAAACAATTCAATACTCAAAGTACACAAATTGATCTAATCTAATTAATTTTACAGCAAAATAAAAAAAATATGTAAAAATATGACGGATAATGAATCTCGACTATCACTTTATCATGCGAGAGTATAAAATGTTCGGTGATACCCGAACTTAGCCCTTCCTTACTTGTTTATGTTAAAGTTTAATATGACCGAAAATTGCCATTTCCGTGCTTTTTGCAAATATTTTGAAATGCATTTTTTGGTAGATTAAAACATGAAACATTATTATAGTTTGCCTAGATCAGAACAGATATCTAAAGGTTCAAATTGATGAAATGAAATATTTCATGTTATCACATGTAAACTTTTATCTTTTGTTGAAAATGGTTTTAGGGTAATTTGAGTCTTTAACTCCGTAGGAGAGCCTCAAAACATCCACAGCCAAGGTCAAAATAAATAAGTATTTGGTATTTCGCACGTAATTTCCGTACGCAATTGGGTTTAAATAGAATATATCAGTCATTTATAGATATACTGCGGTCTTTGTAGGATAAAATTTGAGAGTTGCCTTGAACAATTCTGAAATATTAAAGTATAAATATAATTTTGTCTACCTTAACACATCAGTTCCTTGTGGTAGTAAATAACTATAATTCTTCCTCCAAAGTACCAAAATCAAAATAAAATTGAATAGTGACAAACTCATAAGCAGTACAACCACGCATGCTCACAATAATTAAATAATAAATAACAACTTCCTCAAATGCTTATATACACCATAAATGAAGAGATTTCACATAAATTATAATCGCACAAGCTTAAGCTCCATGGTCGGCTCGCATTTAAACTATGAATTTTTCATCATCCTGGTGTTTACTGTTTGCAGATTTTTTTCACTTTTGTCCACAGAGCTGTTTTTTGCTGTCCGCATATTACGTAATCGATATTTATGTGTTCACATGTATATACTTATCTACAAACATAAATATAAAATATATAAATGTATGTGTTGCGCTTGTATTAACGGGATTTTTCCAACTTGAACTTCATCCCGGCCAACACGTTGGCCGCAGAGGTGGAGCGGCATTCAATGGTGAAAATCTGGTCGTCAGCAATACTGTTCACATGCACACATACATTGGTATAATCCGTAGGCGAGCGTCGACAGCTGGTTACTTCACCTCAGGTGCAAGTCCGCGCTGCAAGCGCCACGGCGTAGCCAGGCAGCCTACGGCCAACAAGTCAAACAGCCCAATTGCCATTGCTCACATTTCGTTAGTGCAAGCGAATTGCAAGCGCGATTTGGTTGTTGCTACTTTGTCGCAACACTTCCCCAATTCGGAAACCCACTACACAAGTTTTTGGCAAAAACAAAGTGATTGTTGTTGCTTTCAATGCTGCGGCTTTATTCAGTCGCAACGCTCTTTCGGCTGCACATTGCGCGCGGCGGCGGGGTCGGACGCCTGCTTTGTCACTGCGGCTGTAACGGAAACCTCTTGACATGCTCCTGTTAATCACAACGCCGCAATCGGAAGTATTGCGGAAGTGATGGAAATATGCAAGGCTGCACTCGCATTTTCAGCTGCAATTTTTACTCTTCACTCGCTCGTTTAAAATCACTTAGGTGAATTAATCTTTTTGTGTAAAAATCGTTTGGTAATATTTTTTACTTTTGTATAGTATATTTCGTGGACATTTTAGCTGAAGGAAAATAGTGGAAAGTGAAAGTACTTAACTGCCAGTGTGTGCATATTATTTTAATTTATTCATTTAAGAGAAATAAAATAAACGATAGAGACACGTGAGTTAGCTGAGCTCTTTTGGTGTTGGATCCAGTCGAATTGTGAACTAAGTATATGTATGGTACAATAATTGATTTGGCTAATACCTATAAAAATATATAAAAAAGTTTTGGAAATTTATTTTAAAAATTTGGTAAATATTATTTTAGTAAGATGTATATAGTATTGAGTCCCTGTCAACATTTTTGTTCCAACATTTCAAACATCGTTGAAATGCAATTGTCCTTAAACGCCTTTTTCCGTTTATAGTTATCATTCATGTGAAGCTTAAACGAAAATAATTTTGTTTCCACTCAAAAACATGTTGAACTTTGTGCATGAAAATATATTATTGCGAAAAGCTCTTCTTCATGACTAAGATCTGAAAAAAAAAACACAGCCTCTAGCTGAGCAACTTGCCAAAAGTAGTTTGAACGATTTAAAACCAATTATTTTTGCTTTGAAGGAGAAACTGGACCTGGGCGACCAACAAAGTTTGACGATGATGTATTGGAAGCTTTGCGCGGTTAGGACATTTGATCTCAAGAAGGGCTCGCAGAATCTTTATGAGTCACCCAAGCCCTCAAACCATTTTGAAACTTTAAGAGCAGCCGAATAAATTGAAATGTGAGAAAATTTTGTGTCATATGAATCGAAGCCTAGAGAAGTTGAAAGACGAAATGCTGCATAAATGACGAATGTCGTTTTTGCGTCCTTCCTTAAAACCTGCCCAATTATCAAAGGCAAAGCCGAATATTTGTGACGTCAATGCCATATTTTATATTTGTTGGGCCCAGAGGGGAGTGCTGTATAATGAGCTTATAAAACTAGGTGTACCCATTAATAGAGAACGATAACGATAACAACTCATCAAATTAAAGTGCGCGATTCCCGAAAAACTCCGAAAGTTGCGACAAGGCAATAATTTTCCATCGGAACAACTGTCGGCTTCATGTTGTAAGACCGGTCAAACTATAAGGAAAACAATGGATGGCAAGTTCAGCCTCACCAACTTTATAGCAGAGACGTTGTCATTTTCTACTACTATTAGTTTCGGTTGACGCAGAACCCCTTCTTGGAAAATGGTTGGCATCAGAAGAGAGTATCAAAAAATTAAAAAGAAAGCTACGACGTAAGTGGCATCAAACTCGTTGCCCAGCTGATAAATCTATTTTAAATAAAGTTTCTAGAGGTCATAATCGGAAAATTAAGAGGTTTAAAAATGAAAGTTTTGCAAAATATCTTCGGTCCCTAAACAATGGAAGAAATTCCGACTACTCTCTTTGGAAAAGTTGTAAAAGACTACAAACACCAGAAACTCAAGTATCTCCCATTAAAATAAGTGCTGATAGCTGAGCCAGAGACGATTAAAAAAAAGCAGAAGTATTTTGGAATTATTTAGCCAAAATATTCTCCCCATATAAAACTCACGTAGATTATCCTACTGCTCCCAGTCAAGAAAGCGAAAAAATCTCAAGTTGCACAAGCTGTGAGCTATGTGAGGAAATCAAAAATTTGAAAAACAAAAAATCGCCCGGTTACGACCTGGTTACTGCCGAGGTTCTAAAACAGCTTCCTCCAATGAGTATAGTAAAAATTACCAACATTATTAACGCGGCTTTTTATCTTACATACGTGCCAACTTATTGGAAAATTGCTGAAGTTACCATGATTCCAAAGCCAGGAAAAGCGGGATATGATGTATCTTCTTACAGGCCCATATCACTTCTACCGATAATATCGAAGCTTTTTTGAGAAAATTCTCATAAAACGTTTCAATAAAATCATTGAACGAAAAACCATAATTCAAGCGCATCAATTTGGGTTTCGAGCTAACCATTCTACGATTGTTCAAATCCACAGAATAACACACATTATTGAAAAAGCCTTTGAAGAAAAAAAAATTCTGTTCTACCGTGTTTTTGGATGTTGCAAAAGCGTTCGATAAAGTTTGTCACAAAGGACTGATTTCGAAACTGAAACTGATTTTACCGAAACAGCACAAGGTAGTGTGTTGGGTCCTCTTCTTTATATTCTATTCACGCACGACCTGCCAGTAGACGGCAATTATACAACAGTAACATTTGTAGATGATACCGCGTTGCTTGCTGTTGGTAGTAGTGAACACGAGTCCACTACTAATCTCCAAAAAGCTGTGAATAAAGTCCTACAATGGGCAAAGAAATTCCAGGTAAAACTCAATGGAGCTAAGTCTGTACACATCACATACAACAAGATACAGCACCTACCAATTTTCATAGACGGTGCACGAATACCTCACTTTTATTCCGCTAAATACTTAGGAATGACGCTTGACTCGAAGCTACGGTGCAAGGTTCACGCAAAAAACAGACGTAAAGAGCTGAACATCCGACTCAAAAATTATAATTGGTTAATCGGTAACAAATCAACGTTATCTATCGAAAATAACTTATTTATCTATAAGCAAATACTCCGATCGATATGGAGCTATGGTGCACAACTCTGGGGATGTACTAACGCAGACAATAAGAAAGTCATTCAACAATTTTAAAACAAAGTACTAAGACTAATTGCCAAAGCGCCTTGGTATTGTAGATGTGCTGATATGGATCGTGATCTAGGCGTAAATTCGGTTAACGTAGAAATATTAAAAATTGAAACAGCACATTGCGCAAGATTGCTACAGCATTGTAAAGAAGAAGTAGAAATGTTAACTTCTAGAGATGGACCAACAAGACGATTCAAAGCCTCAAATCCAGCGATCTTTCAAATTAGCCAATACTCTCATAGTAGTTTTGTAATTATACGTTTAGGTACTATTCAAGTTCCTTGTTAGTTCTTTCTTTTATTTGAACTAGTTGTACTGTATATATAATATTAAAAAAAAAAAAAAAAAAAAAAAAAATTGGCTTGATTCATGCTTTGCTGTCAAGCTGGCGTTTACTTTATTTATTTGGGAAATATTGTGAATATTTTTAATTTTCTTAAACAAATGTTAAAATTTTGATAAGCTACTGCACGAATATAGTTATAGATCTAATATGATACATATATACATAACATAACGAAATGAAATAAACAATTATCGGAACTTTTAAGATAAGTTCGTAGTTTGTTTCAATTAATTTACCCGAAAATTCGCTATAAATTCATATCTAGTGACCAAACTGAAGCTGCAGTTAAAGTTTAAAACGAATCATGAAAAGTGAACACCTTACAGGATCTCTATTTTCCCACATAAAAAATAAACATCAAATATTCGAAAATAATTTAAAAACAGCTATCAGCTGCAGAATTTTTTATCAGAACTGAAGCCAACGGAAAGCTGAAACTTGATTTTTAAAATGCAACTTTTTATTAATTGTCTTAAATTTGCTCCTAACTAGGGGTGTCCATTGCGGAAATACATCGATTTTTTTTTTCCGATTCAATGCATCGAATATATACATCGATGGTGTTCGATGCATCGTTTAAGAAACATCGATGTTTTTTCAAAATCGAGTGTTTTTTTTTTTAATTTAAGAAAATGGAATTATAAATAATAGAATTATAATAATAAAAATAATGTCATTCTTTATTAATACCAATATTCCTTAGGGATAGTTTGCAAAAATAAAAGCTTGTTTAATCTCTTGCCTTCAAGCCTATTTCTCTGCTGAGTTACGATTTGGGCCGCTTTTGAAAACAGTCGCTCTGACGGGACTGACGTTCCCACCATGGTCAGATATTTATATGCGATTGGCTTCAATTGTGGGAGCTGTATCTCCAAGTCCTTCCAAATTTCCAATGGGTTTTCAGTGAGTCTACCCACTGGGCAACGTAGATATATGGCCAGCTCATCAGAAATAGTGTCATCGGCCTTTGACAATTTCCAACTTTTATGGACTAGCTTGTGGTGGTCCTCCCACAATGAATAGTTATCCTCATTTTTATCAGAAAGTTCCGATGACTCCGAATCTTTGGTCGTGTTGTGGGCTGCGGCTTTCATGAGATCTTTTATTTTTCCTACAGCAGCAGAGCATGCAAGCGGATCCGTAAAATGCATTTTCTTGAATCTGGGGTCCAATACCGTGGCTATAGCGAGGGGAGTTACGTTTTCGATGACACCCATTCTCTTCTGAATCTCCTTAAGAACCAGAGACTGTAGCTCTTTGGCAATCGAGTCGTCGAAGCTCAGAGGCTTAATTTTTAAAACGAGGCAATGAATAAGTGGTATTACTTTGCTGCTAGTGCAATACTTATCACCTGAGACCTCCTTCGTAGCAGCTTCTATTGGACGTAGTACCTGTAGAACTGAACTTAGATGTGCAAGTTCTGACGCATGCAGCATAGCTGGTGCATTTTTGTGTCTGATGATTATATTGTTAACAATCTCACGAAGTTCGATGAATCGCTCAATCATATAATATGTGCTATTCCATCTAGTAGGCACCTGTTGAATTAATTTAGTTTCGTCTGAGGTTGATTTACGGAGTTCGTTGCTTGCTATGTTGCTCTGTTTAAACCACGTCACAACATCTTTGACTTTGCTTATTAACTCGCGTAGTGGTTTGCATTGTTCTATTGAATTTTGTGCAACCAAGTTTAAAATATGAGCAAAACAAGGTATGTGCTTTTTACCAAAGGCTAGCTCTACAGCTTTCACCATATTTGGTGCATTGTCCGTCACCACAGCCGAAATTTGGTCTTTGTCAATACTCCATTCGTCGCAAGTGTTCAGCAGCATTTCAGCAATGTGTTGTGATGTATGGCGTTCATTTGATTGGCTTACTCCCAGAGTGATAGAAAACAACTCACTGCCAACACCGAAATGAGCTGTGACTCCAAGAAAGCTCCTCATGGACATCGATTCTGACCACATGTCAGTTGTCAAAGTCAGATTTTCAATGCCCGACAACTTTTCACGGATGATTCCTGATAGGGCGGCGTATTTGTCATCAACCCAACGAGTGAGTGTTGTTTTATTGGGAAGTTTATAACGCGGCTCAATCACTTTAAGGAAATTGCGAAAGCCTTCGTTCTCTACAATAGTAAATGGCTGATTATCCTTACACACCATATATACTAAGGCATTATTAATTTTAATAGTTTTGTCACCATTGGCCGAGAAAGCATAAATCTCTTCAAAACTAGCTTGAATAGTTTTTTGGCGTTTTGGTGGACCAACAGTTTTATTTTCAGGTTCTTTCAAGGCGTCACTTTTATCTGCTTCTTTAGTGGGTTCCTTTATAGATTTAAAACTTGTTGAGGGTAAAGAATCCGTAATTTTTGTTGAGCCATCATCGGTAAGCTCTCGGAAAGCTGCCTTATGAATATTTTTTAGGTGCCCCATCAGGTTGGTTGTATTTCCGCATGATTTAATGTTTTTTCGGCAAAGTCTGCACTTTGCCAAGTTGTTTCCTTCTTCTTTGTCATAAAACTTCCATACGCCGCTTTTTTTTGGAGCCATAATGTTTGTTTTTCTAAAACAACAATATTAAATTCCATACAAAAAAACATCAACTTATTCCATTACGATACTTACTTTTCCAATCAATTCCGTATTAAGATAATAGTAAAAATTTATATTTTATTCTTTTCCACACTTTTATTTTGTTAAACGTTTACACAATGTTTCCAAGTAAAAGCCCGGCAAAAAAAGTTATCCGATGTTTCTTGAAAATACATCGATGCATCGAATACATCGAATGCCTTTGAAAACATCGGATTTTTTCGATGCATCGGAAAGGAAACATCGATTTTTTCGATGCATCGATGTATATCGGACATCCCTACTCCTAACGCAACGAACAAATGGTTGCATGTTACATTACAGCGTGCGTACGCATTACCATTTGTGCAATCTCATACACACAAAATTGCGCGTATTTTTGACATACTTTATACAAATGTACATCAGTATGGAAATACCAACCAAAATTACAAGCATGACGAGTACGAAAATAACATGCAAGCATCTCCCCGCTGTAAGAGTCGCTGTCAACATCCTGTTTCCCCGCGATGACAAAGCAACTCAGTAGAGATGAAAGATGTTCTATGCCGAATGCAGTTTTTTTAGATGCTTTGAAGAATTAGAATGTTTCTTTATTTTAGATACCATTGCTGAATGGCGAAAATCAAGCCGAGAATAAAATACTTTCTCTACTATTAGCATTTCTCTGATTAATTATTAACTTAAGGTTAAAGACGCAATTTTAACAACAGTGTCCGATTAAGTTCCAAAAGTTTTCAATTGAATGCCTACAATCAGTAATCAGTTTCACCTTCTTCGAAGTCTCATAAAACCACACACACTTGTTTTTAGCAATGAGAAAAGCCAAAAAAAATTATAATTTATAATATATTTTACGTCGAAGAAATGGATATACAAGGTCTGTCGCAAAAGAAACAGGACCGTTAATAAAAAAAAACAACAAAAAATTAATATTTTTCAAAAGTTATATTTTTTTTTATATAAAGTAGTTTCCTTGTGCTTCGATACAGTGTTTAGCCCGGTCAATTAGCATTTCAAATGAGTGTTTAAGGTCATTTTTCGGAATGCTCTTGAGAATATCGTTCGTCGCCTTTCGGATAGCTAAAGTGTCCTGAAACCAGTGTCCTTTCATGGGCAAATGAAGTTTTCCAAATAGGTAAAAATCACAGGGTGTCAGATCAGGTGAGTAGGGTGAGTGATTAATGGTTAAAATGGACTTTTTTGGCAAAAAATTAGTGACAAGCGTCGACTGATGACACGGCGCATTATCGTGCAACAGGCGCCAGGACCCTGCCTCACGTTATAGTGGTCGAGCACGACGAATGCGTGACAAAAGACGCTTCATAACACCAAGGTAAAAAACAGCATTCACCGTTTGGCCAGGTGGGACGAACTCTGGGTGTACAATACCCTCGGAATCCTAAAAACAAATCAGCATTGTCTTTATTTTTGACTTCTGAAGACGAATTTTTTTTCGGTGACTTCTGATCGTTACAGAGGTCCTCACGACCATCTTGGAATCGCTTAAACCACTCATGCACATTACTACGGGATAGGCACTGATCACCATAAACTTTTTTCATCATTGGAAATGTTTCAGTAAACGTTTTCCCAAGTTTAAAGCAAAATTTGATATTTTCTCTTTGTTCAAAATGCATTTTACGACCGATGGCCAAAAGCTGCTGTCACTTTTTGATCGAAAACATCTATTGTAGCTATCCAATTGTCTTAAAATTTTTACGAAATGTCAACAAGAGATCAAACTTTTTATTTCATTTACCCACCAATAGGTGGCGCCTCCAGAAACAATTATATTTAAAAAGTTCTGTTTCTTTTGCGACAGACCTTGTAATTTTTTACAGAACAGACAGAAATATTGGATAGTTAAAAAATCTTTTCATATTTGGTCGCTCGCTTCCTTTCTGGAAATTTCGAAATTTCGATTTACACTAATGAAAGTTTTCCACTGATGTAATAATGTTTCTAGCGGAAAAATGGCAAAAATATGTCAACCAAGATGGTACATTTTTGTTTATTTATTAAAAAAAATAACTTGAATTTTGGTACGAAATGCAAAACGACTTTTTCGACTACCCAATATTAATTGTGTTTTCTGCTGAAAGTCTATTAATGCATTCTTCCGCACCTTACCACAATGAGACTCTGTACTAGCACTTCAGATGGCCTTAATTGCCGTTTAGATGCCCACTAGATGGTAAACTGCATTCCGCATATGGATTACAACAAAAAAAACCGCTCCCGCTCCCGTTTCACCCTTTGATGCGTCAGTGAATACGTAGATTTCGCTGTTGTAGTTGTCCATCACAGAACCATCTTCTTTAGATGGGGGAAGAAAACGATGTGTTTGGTTCCTCGTGAGTCTCCTTTACTCGGTCGAATTGTCAGCTTAACTTGAGTTCATTAACAGGTTCGGGTATGGTGCGATGCCCCTAATGACGGCTAGTCTGACTCCAGTGGCTTTATGTTATAATTTGGCCGACCGTAAGCGTTGCCTCAAAGCTCACTTGAGTGTGTATTGGCTTGATATCAAGGAATCAAGGATAACCTCCAGAGTCTTCACTGTGCAAGCAATTTTCTTCAAACAAGCACGTTGTACTTATTTTTTGAGTTTAATACGGAATTTTTTCAAAATTGTCATTCACCACACCTTAACAGTTCATTCGTGCCTCTACGCTAAGGATATTTCAAAAGCATTTCCTAAGTGACAGGATATGCGATTAAGATTTAGCCCTGAACAGAGGACAACGAGATCACCCGCATTGCAGACACTGATGAAGTTCACCCTGTCAAGGAGAAGTAATAATTCATTCCGTGAATTCTCGTTTTCTAAGGAACTTTCGGTTGTCCGCACTAGCCCTAGCATACATAATAAATTAAAAGTTAAACATAGTTAGAAGCCTAAAAAAAAATAGAAAATTTCAAATTTTTTTCTGAGGAAACTTTTAAATTTATTGATCCAGAAATTGAAATGCACTTCCAAGCGCTCTGAAACGCCTTTTCAAATTTGCGTGTAACTTCGAAAATATTCACCGGAACGATATGAAATCTACTGTATGCTTTTTTAGATATTATATATGTGACTACATGAAAGAAATAAAATTAAAAAAAATGATTTTTTGAAAATTCGAATTCTATATAATTGCCTCAAATACTCCATTATTAAAGTTGCTAACGTGTTTTAAAATTATTGACACATTAATTACATTGTGTAAAGATAATTCTGAAATGTTTCATATTATAAGTATTTCCCTTACATT
>JAPZAG010003101.1:0-12324 GCA_027475135.1 Bactrocera correcta | reverse complement strand
CGTAAACACTTACGTGAAAAATGCTTTTAATTCTGCTTCCTGTTCACTTATTATTAGGACTCTGGAGAAAAGAAAACCATGGGATATCTGCTAGGGATAATTAGTAGCTATCTGTCTTAAAAATTGTTACTATACGATACCGGTGCAGGTTCAAAAAGCTACGAGGTGACAGGCGAAGTACCGCAGGCTCCGCATTGGCCTTTACTGTGGAATGTACTATACGCCTACCGCTGCCAAAAGAGGTTCGAAGAATTAGCTATGCAGACGACATTGCTGTGACGATCGTTGCGAAAGAGCTTTTCCAAATTCAAAACTTCCGCAATGCGATTACAACAAAAATTAAGGATTGGCTCACGGAAACTAAGCTGCAGTCGGGCGGAAAAAACGGAAGCAGTGCTTATCACGAGCAGAAAAAAACTAGAAACGGCCATCTTAAATATCGATGGATATAACGTTACAGCGCAAAACTCTTACAATGGTGAATTTCAAAGCGCATGTTGAAAAAGCCTACCAAATACTGGTGTACGCGGCTCCTATACGAGACAGCACTGCGCAAAAAAATAAATGCCAATAAGGCAAAGCCGTTTAGAACGGTCTAATATGAAGCGGCCAGTATCATGTCTGGTCTTATGCCGCCGGATTAAACGGCCTAGAGCTAAATAGAGTCTAAATATCAAAAATCTAAAGCTATGAATAGGCGTCTAACGGCCGACGAGCGAAAAAAGTAGAGACAGACGGGCCTCGGAGATTGGCAAAGAAAATGGGACCCGCAGAAAAAAGAAGATGGAAACATAGGCTCATTAAGAACGTACCAGCCTGGATTGTGAGACAACACGGGGAGACAGATTTTTATCTGAGCAATTCTTGCGGACCATGGCTGTTTCAGGGGTACCTCCACAGATTCGGCTATCATCATTATGCAACAGTACTGATGAAAACGCTGAGCATATTTTTCTCCTACTCGAAACATGTAGTGAAGGGAACTACCATCGAACAATAATAAACCAAAGGATAACGTCCGACACATTATAAGTCACATACAGCTACAATCAAAGCTAGTATGGGTGACAAATGTAAGAGGGGAAGTTTGGGTAATGTTTCACAAGTTAGTAAAGTAGTTGCAACTGGGCGGGAAAAAAGCTAAAGAGGTTAATGCTTTTGCGGACAATATGTCTTCTAAAGTTTTTTGGAAAATTCCCCTCCGAAACTGAAAATTAATTTGCGGACATGTATTTCTCCCCTTTTTCCCCGACAGTTGGAAATTCCCCCAAGAAACCAAAACAAACCAATTTTTGTAGCCCCCAAAATGGAATTGTCAATTCGGCAGAATTCTGAACAACAATAATCAAGTTTTCTAGAATAAGAAAATCAGTCGTAGAAACCAACCCGTTAAAGCCTCAGGGAGTTTTCGAAGTTTTTACCTGCTTTATAATTTAAGCTAAAATCTCATCGTATATGCGCTAAAGCACCGGGATTTTAAATTCGTATAAAATTTGAATATAAGGGCGGCTAAAAGGGGTATTTTGGTTTGGCGCTGTTTTAATCCCATTTTGGAAAAATTTAAAGAAAAAAATTCTTGGAAAATTTCTTTTCCCTCGTTCCCACGACAGTCGGGTCTAAGTAACCAAGAACTTTTTCGGTAGAACTGTCAATTGGCAGCAATTCTGCCGCTACAGCAAAAAAAGCTGAGAGATTATTGTCAGCTAAATTCTAGAAAGAAACTTTAAAATTCTTCAAGTAAAAAGACAAGAAGGGCGGAGAGAAAGCTGTTATGACTTTGATTTTTGAATTTTATGGGCTTTCGATGACTAGGAGTATCGGGAAATAATTCAGATACTTTAAAAAGATTCACAAAACGTATTAAGAGGTTAGGGGTAGTCAGAATTTTCAACAAATCAATGTTTTTTTTGCTTTTATAGTACATATATCTTAGAAATATTCTCTGAAATTTTGAAATAAATCCGATAGATACAATTCTCCAATTATTTGATAATTGGCAAAGTGTTCTCGGGCAATCTGGAACGTACGTATTATTCGTGGAAATTTTATATACGAATAAAGACGAAAACATTTGTCGGTAGAAGAATCCAAGGGATTGTACTTGAGGTTTAATTTTGAATATATTTATACAAATAAATTTCATTGGAAAAAATAACGAATTTAAGGCTGCTTTCTCAATGTCCTCAATGTCTGGTTGGTTACTAGCCTTTCTGACAGTTAATAGATTAACTTAATAGATTGTACTTAATAAACATCAAGAATGTGCAAGGTTAATAGAGCTTTCACTGTTTTTTTTATTTATGGATTGTTTTTACTATGCTATCTTCTAAGTTGGTTCGTACTGGAAACAGCGTGCTAAATTTTACTTCAATCGGTTCAGTAGTTTAGGAGTCCATCGCGGACAAACAACGTGACACGTAATTTTTATATATAAACAAGATTAATTGTTAATTTTTTGCCGATAATCTAGGAAAGTTTGGATGAGACCGACATTTTATGCTTCAAAACAAAAACAAAGCTCTTATTAATCAATTTCCACAACAGCCGATTCTACGACACCGGAATTTATCCGTACAAGGACTGTTATTTCGAACATCTAGATGATGAGTCTTCAAGGATTGGTGATAGTCACCGCAAGGAGCTACGATTGGATTCGGGATCGAAGAAATGGTGCTGTTTTATAAACAAAATAATTTACTGCCAAAAATAATGTATAATTTTTTCAAGCTTTACCACACCCAACATCGTAAGCCAACATTAAAATTAATATTTTTTCTTGATCACAATTAAGTGCTTATACATACACTCAGCATTTAAAACATATATAAAAAAAAAGATTTGTATTAGTATATATAAAATACACTCACCGATTTCACAGCCATTTTGCTTGAATTACCGATAACCAGTGGTCCGATCGGTTGTCGCGAGTTGGTCTGCATATCAGAATGTTGTTGTGTAGCAAAAGTGCCAAAGGTACTGTATTGCAACGCTTGATTGGCTGGATTACTAAATGTAATTGGAGGCGGCGCGTCATCGTCCACACTGTCTGGCACACCCAAATATTTAATTTCCTGAAATATATGTACATATAAATAAACACATGTAAATATATGTGATCCATTGAAACAGTTTCGGTTACTGTACTCACCTGTTCTTCTGTTAAGAAGTATAATGTGGATTGTGCCTGCCAGTCAACATTAATGGAACGATTCTTGGGATGTCGACGTGGGACCCAAATCGCGCCGTACAAACGGGGCAAATTGCGACGTTGATATATGGGTAGCGGCACATTTGGTTGGAAAACGTACACTATAAAAAGATTTTAGTAAATTTTTATATAATTTGTGTTTAAATTATCAAGTTTCATAACTGCAAACTTACATTCGTTATACTTTGTAAAGGCAGCGCATAAGTTGCTGATTGGATCGAAGGCCAAATGCTCAACAGACAATTTGCACGCCGCATGTAAACGTAGCGTTAGTAAATTGAAAATTAGCACACGTCGCTCTGTGCACACTATGACCTGAGAGCAGAAGAAATCTTTAGCTTCATATGAAATGCCAAAATCTATTTATTACATTTGACTTACCAAATGAGCCCATTCGCCCGCCGCAAATTGCACCTTCGAGATTTGAGCCGCAACTGGGTCAAGATCACCTATTTCTTCAACCAGCTCTGTAGCTGCTGGTTGCTGCGCTGTTGTTGTTGCTGTTTTCTCCGCCGTTGCCGCGGATATGTCATAATGTGTGCTATTGCCGTTCGTAAGCGTTGAGCCTTTACTTTTATCGCCAAAGTTCAGCACCTCCATCAGTGGCAATAGTTTTCTTTGCACCTCCACATCATACTTATTTAGTCGGTTTTGATATTCGTGCATGCGACTTTTAGCTCTGTACCGTTCTCTGGGGCTCATACGTTTGAGCACATTTTCCATATCGCGGTAACACTTCTGTTCGCCTTCCGGTAATATTGTGTCGTACAAATAGGCGAGTAAACGTGCGCGACCTTCGGGACGGACATTCACGCGAATACCGAGCCGTTGAAAGAGCAACACTTTATGGAAGAAGTTCAGCTCATGCATATCCATTATTTTGTTGTACAGCTGTCTTCGCGTCTCTTCGTCGATTTCTTCCGCCGACACTTCCTTGGGATTGAATTCTATTTTTTCACATTTCTCGGCAAACTTTTCAAGTTCCTTAATGAGCGTTTCATCATTTTTTTCGACAAAGTCATTTAATAGTTGCAACCAGCGTTTTTGTTTTTCCGGCGTGAATTCATCTTTAAGTGGCGACTCGATGTCTTTGCGCCGCAAGCTTACTTGTATGTGTGGCGCAACGCCATCATAACCGGGCGGTGGTGTGAGTGCTGCTTTCAGTTTCAAATTTTCAGCTTTATATATACAAAGCGTGTTGCCATAACCAGCCGCTAGTACGGAACCATCTTGCGAAAATGAAATGGATTCAATCGGTAAGTTGCGATAGCATGTTTGCGCTACACAATACCAAACTTTTCCTTTGTTATAAATATTGTCCGATTCTTCAAGCGACCAAATTTTGATTATGTTATCCTCACCGACGGTGGCACACAACAAATTATCCATTTGATTTGAACTAGAGAATTCGATAGCTTTGAAACCGCCTTCATGCGGCAGCTCGATATTTGTATTTAGCACATAACTAAAACGAAAAATAAATTAGTAAATTACTGTATAACAACACAAACACTTTTCACGCACTTTTTCGCAGCCTCATCATATTTCCAAAATTTTAAACGCAACTCTGGCAAATGTTCGCGATCGTTGAAAACCTCACCGGTGGCCATCCAATCAATATTGAAAGCAGCCTTGGTCACAATAATGTTGTAGAGAACTTTATCAGTTTCCATAGAAAGCGCGTTTTGCATTACAATATCCATCTGTAGGCAAATATAAATTCATTATTGTCAAATTTGTAACAATATGGGTTCAAGTACTCACGTTATATAACATGTTCTTTGTGTATACGGAGTAGAACTGCAAATGCAAGTGTTTTCCATTCAGCACAAGCGTGTTCGTGCGTGGATTTAAACGTAGACCAACTGGAAATTTACATTGCCCAGTTTTATCATTTTCAATGTAGGTGAATTCCTGTAGGGTGCTTTTCACTTTATTGTCCGTGCCAACAAAATGTACGGCATTATCTGCTGTGCAAACAGCAATTTGGGAATTACTATCATTAGCAGCGATTTGACAAATAACAGAGCCCATGCGTGGTAAAAAATTGCGTAAATCTGGACGTTTAGTATTCCAATACACAAGCACGGACTCATGGCCACTACTGTAAAAACCTGCGCCGCTGGGTGTGAACGCTATGCTAGTCACACCGGTGTGGTGCCAATGATAGAGGATCTGCAAAAAAATTAAACAGTTAATATAACATTATAAAGTGTAAGTTGAAAGTTTTTGAACATCAAATATATATAATTTTACGTGACTAAATACTCACAGTCTTTACTGTACTCTGACACGAAAATTCCCTCCACAAAAATATTTTGCCAGTTTCGTCACCTGTGATTATCGCTTCTTCAAAAGGATGTGCGCGAACGACCGTAATTGGGACATGGTGGGCGTTAAAAAACCTGCAAAAGTAAACAGAGGATACAAGTTAAATATGAATGCCGCAATTAAAAAAAAATGTATGTCTACACAATATAAATATGCGCCCTCTGCTTATATGTATTTATAAATAATATTATAAAAAAGCTTTAATAAAAAGCTTTGAGAAATAATAGAGCACAATTTACCTCTTATATGTCCACGATTTATAATTAAGGAAATAAACATACGCCCCTTGTACTATAGCAATATTTTTGAATTTATTTCTGTCCACTGCAATTAGGGGTACGTCGGGCCTATAATTAAAGAGTAATCAATCAAAAATTATAACAATAAAAATATATCAATAAACTTACAGCAACCTTAATTTACAGGGTACGTTTAAACGTTCCGCACTACTTGTATCCACAATACGCCATTGAACTGTCTCCTCAACAGCGGAGCGAATTGTAATAAACGCACACGCCGTTTTGGAATTTCCATATAAATTGATTAGGTTAAAACTTAGAACTTGTTGATCTGTATTCAATTTTAAATCTAATTTCTCTTGAAGTCGACCGCTTCGCCAAAACCAACGAATCACTTCTCCTTTCGTTGTGCATGCAACTAGCGTTTCATTGTCGCGCAATTCCAATTCCATGGACACTAGATTACAATTAGCGTCTGCTAGTTTGCGTACAAGCTCACCCGTTGCCGTAGAATAAATACGCACAACATCCTTGGAACGTATAAATATGAACCTATAATTCGAAAACTTTAGCGGTGAAACACTTTTAAGTAACGCTTTACAACTCACTCTCCTCCAGGGGCAAAAAGTGGCGTATGTTCAACAAGATTGGCACCAGCCAAATATTGCAGTTGGAGTTTATCAAGTTCGTCAAAATCCATTATGTATTATTTTCATAAATTGGGATAGTTTTGTATTTTACACTTTATAGTTTTGCAGCCGAGTTATCAGTTGACACACGCTTTGCCTCTTTGCTTTGTTTGTTATACTGCAATGATTTTCTGAACAGTTTGCAGACAGCGAACCACTGCCTTAAACACCAAAAAGTGTGGAAATATAGTTGTCCAACAATTTTCCAAACATTTATATTTTAATTAATATAAATTTAAGTTTCAATAATGGCACTTTTCACTGTTGCCCTGCACGTGTTGAATCTGTCAAAAATTATAATCCATTGTAAGTGTTGTGCTACAAATTCACTTTCAGTTTGCATTGCCTTCTAAACTGTTTTAAAAAAACCGCATTATATACTTATATTGCATTTTTATATCAAATCAGTTATTTTCATTTAAAATTGAAATGCATTTCTATCGTAACAAATTTTAATAGAGCCTAAAGCACTAAACTGTACGCGTAACTAATATTCCTTAAGGAATTTTTAACAATTATTCAGTTTTATGAATACTAATCGATTTTTCCATTTCGATAACGTTAATGTAGTCAAAACTGTCAATCCCTAATATTGTATTAGAACAGCTGTTGCCTGCGTGGGACATTGATTTTTTTTCTTTCATATAAACGTACGAACGAAACAACAAAAAACATTATAATATTTTATAAATTTGTGCTCATTTATCACAGAAAACTCAATGGAAACACTGTTGAAGAGTTTGTAAAAATACGAGTGAAACATTTAAAAAATTAAACGCTATCTTTAATGATTGCGAGCGCATTTAACGATTGACAACAAAATCTAAATTTATTTGCGGCACAAGTGTGTACGTAGCAATTTATTTATAAAGTGTTAAATGTAAAATGCGACTGAATTCCACATTTATCACCCCGGTTATGTTATGGCATGTGTGTGTGCTGCTGACCTGCTTTTGTCCCAGCGTGGTACTAGGAAACCTCAAGGTCATTTATGCTGTGAACGCCGGGGGTCAAGAACATACTGACAAACATGGAATACATTATAGTGCAGATCCTTTGCATGGACGTATTGGAACAGCTTCCGATTATGGTAATCACCTGCTATTGATAGGTCGTGTGCCGGAACAAGATGAAGTGCTTTACCGCACTGAACGTTATCATACAGCGACATTCGGCTACACATTGCCAATAGACGGTGATGGCGAGTATGCGTTGATAATGAAATTCTGTGAAGTCTATTTTAATGAGCCAAATAAAAAGGTAAGCTTCAGTTGATTGCGAAGTGTCATATACATTAATTTTTGACATATAGTGGGCGTTTTGTTTTCTGATATTCGTAACTGATTATTTTGATCCATCATATCTTAGGCATACATCGTCAGCTAAAATGCAGAAGAACGTTTAACAAAAAAATCAAAATTTAGTGTTTTATTGATTACGATTCACTACTTCAAATTACATACATATTGGTACAATGTCCACCATTTTAAGGTTCTGTTATCAGATATAACCCAGTTTTAACCAATATTTACATTTTATTGCACTCACGTTACATTTTATATCGTGTTTCAATCTGTAAATTTCACAAAATGTTACGTTCTTTTGAATTTTGGGTGACAATATACAGAATTATGTGATTGGATAAAATGAAATGTTTTCTAATTATCAACGTATGTTGTTTGCGGTTTATGACTAATAATAACTTTTGTATTATTTCAGGTCTTCGATGTGGTTCTAAACAACAAACATACTGTAGTAAAGGAATTGGATATATTTCATCAAGTGGGCCGTGGTACGGCCCATGAAGAGTATGTTTATTTCATCATCTCTAATGATCGGCTGTACTACAAAGATGAACAATCGGACATACGGAATGGTGTAGTGCGCTTAGATTTCATTAAAGGCCACTATGATAATCCAAAAATCAATGCCTTTGCGTTACTCAAAGGTGATGTGGCAAATATCCCCCGATTACCGCCCACATCGGATGATATTCTTCCGATTGATTCTGATATGGCAGTTTTTAATGATCGCGTCTCTGCGGAGGGTGGCGGCAAAAGTGAAATTCCGTCAGACCAATTACCGGAAAACCAGCAGCGTAGTAGAGATACGGCGTCTTCAGTAGATGATGATATATTTGATGAAGATGAAGATAATGAAGAGGAAACATGGACAAAAAAACGTAAGGTTAGTGGTCCACGGCAGCCGGACCCCTACTCCATGGACGATTCTTCAGTTATGTTGCCAGTGTTCATAGCGATTGGTGCATTTATACCATTGCTCTTTTGTCTCTGCAAGTTGTGATTTGTTATTGCGTTTTGTACGTAAGTTATTAAAGAACAAATGGTACTAAGTGGAGCGGATGTGTGATGTATGCGGCTTCTGTTCACTCTCGTATATAATGAAGTTTCACATTTGTTGGAACACCGGATATTGTTGCCAAGTCCAACAGCTACATTTAAGTTCACTATTTATTTGAAGTTGCACCTGATCTCCTTGGTATATACATATGTATATGTTTTGTTTGCAATATTTTTCTTTCTTTTCTGACACATTTGCTTTAATTTTCAGTAAAGATGTTATTATTGAGTTTCACGTTTTTTTTATATTTACTTAAAAAGTAAAAATAATATTTTTGGTTGTGAAGTATAGAAATGCGTACTTATACCGCTATGCGTTTTCAATAAAAGTGTTCAATGCTCAATGAATTTTCTAAAAAACGCACATTGTGTTTTAACATTTTTTAACTCATTTTTGCTTAAAATAATATTGTTGTGAAGAGTTTAAGTTATAAAAGATTTAAGAATTATAATAGTATTATTATAACTATTTAACTATTATTTAATGTATGTGCTAGTTAAAAAATTTTTGAGAAATAGATTTGTGTCAAATTGTTCAATATATTTGATTTAATTGTTGGAAGTAAGTAAGAATATTCTATTATAATATAACAATATTACTTATTCCAGCTAAAAACTATTGTTTATTTTTTATTATTTCAATTTTTCATGTGTGAACATTTATTCACCTTTACTTTACTAATAAACTTTGGGATTCACCACGTTGCGTCAATCGACTTCACAACACTGGTTGATATAATTTCAATGACATGAAGTTTGAAAGCCAGTGTAAATTATTTTGTCACATCTGATTAACAAAACGTAAATAAATATTTCAACGAGAGTTACAAATATTCAACAGTGAGAAAATTCAAGAAAAGTATCCGATGTAATTACAACTTTTGTTTAAAATGAAGATCCTTTGTGAGACAGTTGTGCAAGATCGAGTAACGCAACGCAATCGTTCACCTCGCTATGTTAAATCCACTCTGGCAGTTGGATATAATAATTCCGCCAAAGATGTAGATGGAAACAATACCAGACTCCTAGAAATAATGCATTTTACACCACAGAATCAAGCGGGAGAACGATTCAAAGTCACTAATAACATTGATAAAATATTCTCCAAGTTTTTGCGGGACGGCAAAGTTACCATTGGTTTCAAAGAGCCAGCGATAAATCTCATGATCAATTGTGATCCCATACCATTGAAGGGTTTCCTACAAACTATAAAACTTGGTTTGGAGGGAAAAGATTCAATAAACTTAAGACTGAATATAGCAGCTGCGTCTGCTATACCACAACGCTCTAAACCACAAGAGAAATTGACGGTTTTGCGTCGTGGTGATTATCCAGTCAAAGGGTTTCCACGCACACTGAAATCATTAAAAATTTCGAACATACAATTACTGAAAATAACATTTGATATTTGTTCCCTACGTAATTTGACTACGCTCGATTTAAGTGATAATCAAATTTCTAAAGTAAGTAGTTTATTAATTTATTGTTTATTTTGGTACCTGATAGAATAATATTTATATTTTTCTCAAGGTGCCACGTGAGATGGGTCGTTTACCACTTGTGTCTTTTACTATTAACAACAACCAATTGGGTACAATCAACAATTGGGAATGGTTGCGCGGCAAAGAAATACGCAAATCTCTGCGTGAATTAGATTTATCTGCCAACGAATTAAATCATTTTCCACTTGACATAATACGCCTTGAGCAGCTGGTGGGACTTAAATTAAGTGATAATAAAATTAAACGTTTACCGTTTGGCTTCCGACGTCTTCGTAACTTGCGCAACTTAAATATAGCTTCTAATTTGCTTACTTCACTGCCATCCGATTTCAACCAAATGCGTATTGTTGTGCTGGATCTGTGGGGAAATAAATTTGGCATGAAAATGGAGCATAATATAAGTGAAGCAGGCGCGAATAAACTCAATTCTGCGCCACTGTGGCTTTTAGCGGCACGTACTGTTTGTCAAAATAAATTGCCTTATTCAGCGGGCACAATACCTTGGATGTTGATCGACATTTTGGCTGAATCGCCGCTTTGCGCTTGTGGAAAACTATGCTTTGACACTACAATTTATGAACGAGCTGTGATGGCTACGCTAGATAACGTAAAGACATTAGTTAGCAGTAGAGAACACTTAATTTATGCTGATATAGTACTGTGTGGGATGAGTTGCGGAGGGCGAAAACAAATGATTTTTTATGAGCAACCTTAGCAGGGAACAGAGGAGGATAGTATTTAAATCTCATTAAAGCTGTTTATGTATACTTTTCGCTTCATTCAATTGCAGCATTTATATTAAAACTTCTAACTTATTTAAAAAAATATTATTTTTATTTTCAAAAATAATAAAAATTCAGTTACAAATCAGATGTAGCATCTCAAATAAATGTTTATTATTCAAACATCCATTCTTCTGGCAGCTGTAACCTTAAAAATATGTGATGCGCTCATTGTACAAAATGTCAAATCACCTCACCCACGTTTGTTTTACAGGAGAAAGTGCCAAACGATCTTAATAACGTTGGACTTCTCAAAAACTTTCACAGTCAGTCATACAAAATAGAACCGTCGAATAATGTACGCTCCTTGGTACGCTTGGTTTCTTTTCTTCAAGGAGCCTGATTCTGCTCCCTACTAATTACACACCGACTTGGAGTTTAACTACCACCCATAGCAGACTAAGAGCTCGAGTTAGAACAAAGGTTTGTGTATTAATCAGCTGGTGAACTAACTTACTGGCCATCCGAACAAATGAAAATTCCAGACGTTCTAGATTTGCTCACTGAAAATTGCGCAACAAATCCCAAATATTAGCCAATTGACTGGGTCATTTCGTGGGATAAACGTTTACCAAACTTGGTTTTCAATAAATCGATTGTGAAATTAGTTGTGTGGCGTGTGGCGCGTTCTGTTGGAACCACAAATTGTCCAAGTTCATATCATCCAATTCGGGACAAAAATATTGCTTATTGATGCACCCATTCAACCAGAAATGGAGCCTCATCGCTGAATATGATTTTTTCATGAAAATTCTGATAATTTTCAAGTTGCTGCTCAACCCAATACACGAACATACGACGGTTCTGATGGTCAAACGACTTCAGTTCTTGCGTCAATTTGATCTTGTAAGGATGTAGACCAAGATCTTTTCGCCACAACGACATCACAGAGATGCCCAACGTTTAAGAACGACGTGTGAGAGTCTGATTTGGGTCTTTTCCAATTGATGCGTTAGCGGCAGCAATATTCTCGACACTACGGGCACTTCTATGTCTCACTGGTACGGGAAGATTTTGTGTTATGCCTGTGGATTCAAATTTTTCCACTAGACGCTCAATTGTTGATCTGACAGAACGATTATGACGACCAGTAAATTGGACGTAGCGCTCTTAAAGTTGGATGACACCGAATTTCGGTAGTAAATTTTGATAATTTTGACGCGTTGTTGGTTTCTACATCTTTCCGTGATGAAATGGCAAACCTTACTGAAGA
>JAPZAG010003100.1:0-12325 GCA_027475135.1 Bactrocera correcta | reverse complement strand
TTGTGCGATTGCCGGCAGTCACTTCACGCAACGCTGCCGCTCCTACTCATCCCATTTGCATGTCACAGAATGTTTTGTTGTCAATATTTGTGTTTGATGCTTTGGAAATTCACACAACAATAGAAGCACTCGGCAACTTCGCAACGCACTGCGGGGTGTTGAAGGTGAGTTTTGAAATGAAAACTCAATTACGTAATCGTAAATTAGTTTAAACAGAATATAAATGTAAATTATTAAACCTAACCTGAACTTGGTATTTGCATGTATAGAACCATGCACCTTATATGCACATTAGGGTGGGTCAAAAATAAATTAATTTTTTTTTTCGCTTGATACTTTGAAGGAGTAGGTTCTTAGACAGCTTTACGCAATATAGATAATAGAATTCATCGTGCGCCATATGTGCACATTAGGGTGGGTCAAAAATAAATTAATATTTTTTGTCGCTTGATACTTTGAAGTAGTAGGTTCTTAAGCAGCTTTACGCAATATAGGTTATAGAATTCATCATGCGCCATATATGCACATTAGGGTGGGTCAAAAATAAATTAATATTTTTTGTCGCTTGATACTTTGAAGTAGTAGGTTCTTATACAGCTTTACGCAATATGGATTATAGAATTCATTATGCGCCATATATGCACATTAGGGTGGGAAAAAAAATTAATTTTTTTCGCTTGATACTTTGAAGGAGTAGGTTCTTAGACAGCCTTACGCAATATAGATTATAGAATTCATCACGCGCCATATATGCCCATTAGGGTGGGCAAAAAAAAAAAAATTTTTTTTCGCTTGATACTTTGAAAAAGTAAGTTCTTACACACCTTTACGCAAATCGCGCCAAGTATGAGCTCTTAATCCTCCCTCTTACAGTAAGAATTATTTCTTATCATGACTTGGAAAAATTCATATATCGCTTCCAACTACTTGAAAAAATATCTCGTTTCTTGAATTTGGTAGGAAATCGTATGCTCTATAAATGGTTTTTCGAAATTTTTCGACTAAGTTTAACTTTTACGTAATATTCATTGTCAAAAATCAATAAAAATAATAATAAAAACACAAAAAGTAAAATAAAATAAGAGCCCGTTTTAGTATAGCAGTAAACTCCCAGCTTAACTGTTAACTTTATGATTTAAAATTTATTCATAAAGTCATAAAAATCATAAGAAAAAAAGTTGCCTCAATCATTCAAACTTCCGCCGTTAATAACTTTTAAACGGTTAGACTTACGAAAAAATCGTTAGCTATATTTTTTAGAGCACTCAATTTCCTACAAAACCCATGAAACAAGAAAAATATTGCTGCGTTATTTATATGAGAATTTGAAAATCTTAAAGCGACTGCTTTCACACTTCGATTTTGGAAATTTTATTTCCGCCATTTCGAACAATATTTTCACGGTACCGAAGGAAGAAACTGAAATTTTTTGTTAACCCAGCCTATTGTCATATACAAATGCAAACATATATAAACTGAAAATCAATTTGATGACGTTTCCAATTGCATCTCATTCCATCAGGTTTGGCAAGTATCGATTAAATTAGAGTATTAGAGCGTTTTCACTTGTTTTTAGAGTCTCATAGCCTTCAGCAGATCTCGCCAAGTTAATAAACACAACCGTGGATCACCCTCAGTACTTAATTGCACACTCGTACAGAATGCAAATGCGAAAGCAGCGATTAGAAGTGCGATTTAACAGCAAAGATTCGCAGCTCAGCGTGAATCACCGTCAACTCTGAGCCGAGTTCTATGTGAGAGCTATTAAAAGTTGTACGAATGTGTGCTCTTCTAGCATTGTATTTGTAAATGTCTAATAATTTAAGCATAATTCCTTCACTGGAGATCAATTTTTCCATAAAACTTGCACAACTGCTCGGTCAGCGCGTTCACAAAGGGAGTTCATGCGACGAACTTGATAGTGTTTTTAGTAACAAGTGCTCGCACTTAATTGTGGCTGTGTGAATTTTCAGATTGAGATTTCAAATGGAATCATTCTGTGCACAACACACACCTGTAGTACACCGGCGGAGTGACTAATTTTTTCGCGTTCGCTAAATACTAATTAATATTGGTAATTGTCTGGAAAATAGACGTGACGCATTTGGCGCATCTAATTTAGTGATGTTGAGAGTGAAAAGCATGAGGCATTGGACTCTGACTAAAGTGAGAGCATCTCATATTCATAACCCTGACAAATAAGCGCTAGCCCTATGAGACAGCGTTTGTTGCATTAAAAAAATAAAAAAAAATTGCGCAGCATGAGCTCAATCATTTTTCTATTTTCAAGTTTTCCTTTGTTGTATTGCAAATCTTTCAGCGAATTCAACTTCTCGTCTCATGAAAACTGATCCAAAACCAATATCGGCATAAAAATATGCGCCAGCTGATCCTGCGCAATGAGAGAAACGTAGAGGAGGAAACACATGTCTTGAATTTCAATGCGATTCATCGCCAAGGAGCACACACACAAATAACAGAATATACATAAGTGCCACGCACATTACTCTGTTAAGGGTCAGGTGCCACAAACACAGGAAAACATAAATCCTACACAAGAGGCTCCATTCACAAACAAAACAGGGAATGACAAGGCGCAGGCGTGTGAAAGAAAACGTTGAAAAGAGAGCACATCAACGATCTTTGCGTTTTACAATTTTAATTTAATTTGGATTCGTGTTTCGCATTCACTGATATATTGGGTAGTCAAAAATGTCTTTTCCTATTTTGTTCATAGATAATATAATATAAAATTCCAAAGTTGCGTTTTCCAAAAAAAAAAAATGTTTTCCATTGAGTAGACAACGCTGTTAAATCAAAATACGGAAAACGAATGTTGTCTTCATTAACCACTTTCTTCTTGTGAAGCCTAACAAACGGTGTTTGACCGATTTTAACGCACTTGCCGCGTTGTGCTTCGGGATGTGGCGGCGCAACGAAATGGCTTTGGGGGTGTCGAATTACAGGTGCAAAGCATGAATAACAAGAACAACAATTGCTTATATTTGCGGCACTAAACAGAAAAGCACACATTTATATGCACGTTAGGACGGGTCGATTTTTTTTTTTTTTTATAAAATTGCGTAAGCACCAAATGTTCTATGGATGATGCTGAGCAAATTTGTCTATGAGACTATGGGTCTAAAACCGAATACCAGCGAGCGAATTATATGTATGTATCTACATTAAAAAAATAAATTAATTTTTTTTTTTTAATTTTAAATTCTAACTGAATGTAACCACTTAAGGCAAAATTTCAAAAATCTGAAAGATCAGTTGCATGAGAGATATGTGACATAGTTTTTCGTTCTAATCGATTCCAACAAAAGATCAATAGAATATAGAAATGCACCTGCGTATAAGATTTCATACGGATATCTCAAAAACTGACGAACAAATTTTTATGCTTCCCAAAAACCTTAAAAATCGCTTACTTTAAACCAGCTTAGACCCATAGCCTCTTAGGCAAATTCGTTCAGAATGATTCGTAGCACATTTCTCGCAAACACGAATTTCCGTTTTTTAGCTGCCTGTAAATCAACCCGCACTAAAGCACCTACACATAATTATACACACATATTCGAGATTTCAGTCGACATTAACGAGGTAAATGCAGTTGTTTAAAGAAATGGGTTGCATTGTTTTCTTCCTTTTTTTCATTTCTCTGCCTTTTCTCTTGTTTTTGCATTATTCAATTACCGAATGACTTCTTTTATTTTCACTGCAATTTATTTTGTTGTTTGCAAACTTCATTAGTGCCACCGTTTTGCGGGCTTCATTGATAACCTGGCCAAGTGAGGCTTACATTAGGCGAGCAGATTGAATTACAAAAGCACATACACACACACTTTTTAAATATTTTTTTAGTAATAAATATACATACACACATTTATGTAGCTGAAAACACTTTTTACTATTAATTTCACTGGAGTGTTCTACTGATTAATTAATTTCTGCAACTTGTCAGCAATTCTTTTATTATATTAGATACGAGAATTTTGTATATTCGATTTTTTTTTTATAAAATTATGATTCACAAAACTTTCTTAGTTAGCAGTTATTTATATTAATTTTTAACTCACTTCACTTTGTTAATTAAGTACTTGTTGCTATCACCTTAGTACTTTGTAATCACTTTCAACTTCGTTTTTTTCTTGTATTTCACACTAAAATTATTTATTAATACCGTTTAAATACAGTTAATATTATTAGAGCACACGTATCCGTTCAAGCATGCGCACCTGAACATCTCTCGTACACAACTGACGCGCCGTGACAACGCAACCTAAGCTAGCCGCCAAACGCTGAGAGCGCTGCCAATGGCTGTTGCAACCTAATGAACAGAGGGGTAACCGCTGCGGGTGTACGGTGGCTCAAACGTGTTTCTCTCTTTTCTTTCACTGTTTCCTCTGCTTAAGTCTTCCGCAGTCTACCGCTACCTGCAGCACTAACCGTTGCCCGCATTGAGTATTGAGTTTACACTTGCTTTTTTGAGTCTCACAGCCTTCGGCAGGTCTCGCCAAGTTAAATAAACGAGGAAAAGTCGTCAAAAGTGCAATATGTGCAATGTGGGAAACCGGCTTTTTTATCAGCGCGCACATAAAACATGTTCGATGCCACAAGTTTGATGCGTTCTCTGATTTCACTAATAGTTATAACGATGTAATTGGAGTTTTTGGTTTTAGACAGACACGCAAGCTTGCCATTTACACCATGGTCGGGTTTACATTTACAAGAGTTGCAATGATTATTGACTTCATTCTTCAATTGATTGACTAAACTTAGCGCTGCCAGCAACGCGTTCACCTGTGTTTGTTGTTTCTTTCGGCTTCCGCTTCATTGTGCGTAACATCGTATACATCGTTTGTCATTTGTGGTTGGTCGTGTGTTCATTCAGTAAATTGTATCAATACAAATCTGGTAATAGTTTTTAGAACTTTTCGGCTTGTCACCACGTACGCAGGCGGTCACATGCTTAATTTGATCGTTGGTTCGCCATTCGCCACTTCTCGTTTGTTCAATTATGTTTTATGTTGGGCTTGAAATTATCTGCTTCGTCACCTTTTGTTAGGTCAGTGTTCCCTGGTTGTGTTGCTGTTTCTGATTTCGTACAATGTGTGAACAAAAAACTGTACAACAATATGCATGTGTGTGTGATTAATATTGTTCTTAAATATTTACGTGTACAATAAACATTTGTTGAGATGTTTTTGTTAGTACTTTAGAGTAGTTCGAATTTATATTCCAGATACATAATACACTCAACAATACATACAGATTTTCCTTCTTACACTCTGAACAAGGTACATCATAACAGGGTATACCATAATAAAACTCATTTTTGAAAAAATAATTAATTTTTTTATTCAAGATATTTAGTTTACTCAAGGTTGATACACTTATTACAGCGATCCTTCTACTTTTCAATACCATTTTTGTCGCAAGATTTGTTCTTTACTTCAATATAACCCTTACTTTTGGCGTGCACCTCTTCGTTTGACGAAAATTTCTTCCCAGCGAGCATTCTTTTGAGATCTGAGGATATGGTCAGATCTGGAGAATACGCTGGATGCCGAAGCAATTGGAAGCTTTAATATCTCCAAATACTGTTCTGAACTATCAACTCATCGTTGTTTTTGGTCAAAAGTGAGCTCTCGCGTCATCTACTTTGCCAAACGCATATTCGTGAATGATAGGATGTCCAGCTGATATCCTTACAGTGAAGGCAATCACGAACAACTTTGCCATCATCCAAAATTATTTTGTAGACTTTTTTTGACATTTTCATCGCTAACAATCACTTTTGGGCGTCCACTGCGTTCCCGTCTTCGGTGCTTATTTCACCATATCAAAACTTAGCATAGGGCCAAAATTAGATCAACAGAATTGTCTTCATGAAGCGAAGTCACAGTTATACTATAGTCATTCTGTGTAATCAAGTGGAAATTAGGGCGCCATAGTGTCTACATATGCCAAGTTCTAGCACATTAGGATATGCCAGAAGGAAATAAAGAGACTGTCAGTGGGAAACTCGGTAAAAATCATCTGGATACCTCGAAAATATAAATAGAAAGCAAACAAAGATAGAAAAGGGATCAACACAAGGTTCGGAGCACCCATCTTCAAAAAATTGTTAAACGGTTTCGATGGAATACAGAGCATGCGGAGAGAATCATGAGACGCTGGAACAGTACATTTTTGAACGCTTAGCCTTCAGCCGATTGATATGGAATCTTAAAATACACTGAACAAATGGGGTTGAAAAAATCAGATATTTTACGAAATTCTTGATTTTTTGGATGAAGCTTTGGAATTGGTCATCTTGATGACTCGGGATCACAGGACCTAAGTGCGAGCGCCTGAGATCCAACGCTCCTGCGTCTCCTTTTCTAGCCAAGCCATAATGATAAAGACCAATCTTTTCATAACTTTATTTTGGCTTGAACTAATTTTTGAATGAGAAATTTGGAAAAAGAGACCCAAAAATTTATTTCGGAATATTATTAATGTCCATCCATTTTTGTAGCCAATATTAAAAATGGCTTATCTTATCTATTATGATAATGATAAACTAATCACATGAATCGCAATGGACTTCCAGTAGTCAATTAGATTTGAAATTTGTATTGTCACAACAGAAAGAAAGACAAGAAAATATAGAAGATGATGCAAAAATACCATTATCAACAAAGAAGCTACGTAGGTTCGCCAATATGGTCGCCTGGATGCAGTGAAACGCAGACGAGGAAGCTGCAAACTTGTCAGAATATTGCAGTCCACACTACGACAGGATGCCTTTTGATGTCTGCCATTGGACCTGCATAGTAAGCCATGTATGCTCTCAGTTTAAGAACTCGTCTCCAAACAGTTCCTGCTGCGGTGCTTTCGTAGTAATCATCAGGGCAGTCACCTGTTTGGAGCGGAACCGCCTCCTAGGAGCATCAAGAAGTAATTCCTTAACTACGTCGACGACATAAAACAATACGCTGACCAGACTTCGAACGTAAGTAACTTCCGGCAAGAACTGACCGCCATTCACAGTGGAGCCATTAACACTACAGACGAAGAGCTCGAGTTGCCGCGAGAAACGAGAGTGCAACTTCGCTCTAGTTCCTGTAGCAGGTTATACTCCCACTAATTCCGAATAGACTCTGACATATCAAACATATGTATGTCCAGGGTGCAAGGAGACACTAGCCACCTCTTTGCATGGCCTGCTAATTCTACTCATCTGCCACCCTTCTCCCATTAGTCCGACCCAGTCCTGGGCCTAGCGTTGGATGACGACTTAACAAATCCTTAACATACTAACGAGGTCTATGTACCCGTTACAACAACAAAAGTCGCCAGCGTTTTACTAAATAATAGGCACTAACGTAAAATTCGTAACAAAGCTAGGCGTGAAATGCCAACAACATCTTTGTCAACAGTTACGAGCTTTATAATGGAACATGCGTAACGGAATATTGGCAACAGCGGATTATGGCAGAAATGCGAATAATTATGTAAATTAAAGCGATTATGATTCGATTTGCTTCGGTTTCACCAGTTGACACATAAAAATTCTAAACACAATCTGGTTGAAAACAAAAAAAAAAAAGGTTCATTCAATTTGATTAGCATGAGATTTGTCATTTATTAAACTCTCCACCTCTTTCTTTGTTTACTGAACAATATACTATAGCTTTCACCGTTTCACAATTGCTATAGTAAACAAAATCTATATAAGAGAGATCAATATATATTTTGAAATTATAACTTAACTAAATAATCAGTGAACCAGTATGAATCGTAAATCTCTTGGGTAACAACGGGAAGTCAAAGTTATATCACCGCATATAATGCCATCTTAGTATAAATGTCCATGACACGCTTATAGAAAATCAAATTCAAATACTAAAAAATAGAAAATGTATTTTGTACTCACCTCATTTGGATGTTGAGCCTCTCCTGTGGCTATATCCTTGCTGTCCTCCGATTTTTTCGACAAAGCGGAAGCGGAAGCATTGGTTTCGTTTACGCTATTTTTTGTTGATTTACTTTTTATTTTATTGTTATTGTTATTTTTCTTTGGTTTCGTCGTTTTATTTGTCGTTTGTGAATTGGTCGTTGCATTTCTGCTTTTCACTTCAGACTGGCTTTGCGGCCGCGTCTGAAGCGTTTGAATTTCTTTTTTAAGTTGCCCAATATTACGTTCTTTGGTTTTTATTTCCTCCAGCTGAAAGAGTTTAAACACAAAGAAAAATTAAAATATCTTACAAAACTATAACAAATCAAGCAAATTTATTGAATAAAATATTTTTGTTTCTATCTATTCTATAGTTTTATATTTTCTAGCAACGGAGTGACCGCAGCAAATGGCAATTGAAAGCACTTATGGCTTATGAAATGCTGAAAACAGAAGTCGTGGGAAAAATTCTTGGTAGCAGAGTAAATATCCTTCTCCTTTTTTAAAACTTTTGTATATAATATGCGCAAAATCGGGCAAACTATGAAAGGACTAACATTCCACGCATAAAACGAAGGCGGAATGGCTGTTAACGAAGCATGTAAGACGCGCTGTCAACGCCCAAGGTTAGCCGCGTTATTAGACTATGTTCACACAAAGAATATTTTATCGTCCAAACCTGTTTTTTCTTTAGACGAGGGGATGACGAATAAACCGCGTCGCTCGTGCTTGGATGGCACGCTTTCTGTGGTTGCAATCTTCTGTTTTAAATGAATATTTACATTATTTTCGAATGAATTTGAATTTTATTATTCTTTAGAAAAAGGGAAATAAAGATAAAAATTAGCTAATAACAATTGTTTTTTTTGCACCGCTTAGAAGACTTCGAATATGTGTCATAAGCGAAAGATTGCTCGCCTCAAGTTTTCGAACTCATCGTGTTCACCCAAACGGCACTAAAATTGAATTTGCATATAATGAGCGGCAAAAGAATCCTCGTGTGAACACAATCTCCGGAAGATGAAACGTTCGCGCTTACGTTTCGTGTTATTTCAATTTCGCTTGCGGCTAACACTTGTCTTAGACGTTGCCATAAATCAAAGGGGCAGTAATCAGAATGAATGCGCATAATGCACACACCAGCTTACAAAGGAATGATATGGGATCAGTTGAGATTGAAAATGAGTATGGATTTGCTGGCAAGTTACACTCACTTTCAAAGTTGACAGACGCTTGTATTTTTCAATGAAAAATAATTTTTTATAAATAGCACTAGTTAACAGTAATTTTTTTACTGCGATGTTAGAGGCTGTTTCTTGCTAATTTTGGGTTGAAAAACCGATAATGACAGTAAAAATTTCCTATCACGTAGGATTTTTTGCGTTGTGGTCAGGGAGTGTTGGGCTCAAAACGCCACCATTTACTAAAATGACAAAATTAGCTGTAAGTGATGGAAAATTTTGAACTCAAATTCGTAATCATGACAACTCAAATACTGCACAGACCTCCCAGCATATCAGTCGCAAATTTTTCCTTCACTTTTGTTGAGTAGCGTAATCAAAAATCTCAAGTCTTTAGTAAAACTGAGTCAATGTTCTGGAGCTATTTACTCTCATTTCCGGCAGTAAATAGCAACAACTCGCTATTCAACACGTCAATTCACAAAAAGCGCCTGCAGCAACTCGCATGTATTCCTTCCAACAACATTGATAATAGTTTGTACCAACAAACTTAAGAATTAAGCAAAAGATAAGTGCTGTAGAGGCAGTTGTTTGTTGCATGCAACATTATTTACTTCATAACTTTTTATACCCTGAACAGAGTATTTTAAGTCTTGCGATGAAGTTTGCAACATGCAGAAAGGAACGGCGGAGACCGAAAAAAGTGCATATATAGTATAAATGATCAGCGCGACGAGCTGAGCCGATTTACCCATTCGCCTGTCTGTTGATCTATAAGTCTTTATATACATTAGTTTTTGAGATATCGATCTGAAATTTTGTACACGTCTTTTTCTACCCAAGAAGCTGCTCATTTGACAGAACATCTGATATCGGACCCCAATAACATATAGCTCTCATGCCAACTGTGCGATCAAATTCTTGAAAGGAGAACTCTTTTATTTGACAAATTATCGAAAATAGTTTATTCTCCCGGGCAATGATACAATATTCGAATAAATTGTCCAGATCTGGCATAAGGTAGCCAAAAAAAATTTTATAACCGTATGCTATAAAAAATGTGTCTGTGCATGATATTGTGTAGCTTCAGTGCAGCCGAACATTCTTTCTTGTTTTGTTTTGGATTCTTTCACAATTCTCTTCACCACGCGCCACTTGGGCATTAATTGTATGACTCACTGATGGATAGAGAATTTACACACTTGGTTTATTACTATACATATATGTATTAGTAAAGTCGTGAATGATATTGTCGTAGGAAGATTATTCGTGTTTTATATTGATAAGTAGAAAATTTTAAAAGTAAAAATTTCTTAAATTAATTGTAATCATTTAGTTTTTTTGTGCTACCCAAAAAAGTCAAAAATAAAGCAGGATGAGGCTGGCTTTTTATACATACAGTAAATACCTATGTCTGATAAAAGAGTTGAAAAATGCATTCGATGGTTTGGAACTATTTGTTCTAACCCATTTATTTCTGGGTTTTGACAAGATATGGCTTAAACTTGATTCCATTGTTCCATTATTCCAAAGATATATTGGAAAGTTACTGTGCTTGTGCGTCTTTTTCAGCATTCTAGATGTGATTCATTCAAAGCATAAACAACAAATATTTTTTTTTTACTAAGTGTATCGAAATTCATGCATGAAAATGCTATTGTAGGATGTTCTTCTTCATTACCTTAATATGAACCTCAATTGAAAGCCATCGAATTTTGGTGGAAGTGATCATACTCTAGCCATGCGTATATGGTTTGAACGCTTAAAAATTGGTGATTTTGGCTTGGAAAACGAGGAACGTCCTATGCGGAAAAAAAATGTAAAGATGAAGAACTGGACGCGTTACTCGATAAAAACACAACAAAATTGTTGTCTTACGAGTTGAAAGACGATTAAAAGTCAATAATGCTGCTTGAACGCTGCAAAAAGTAGTCGTCGCGGTCGTGCATCGGGATATGACTGGTGATAAAAAATGGATTCATTATGACAACCCAAAACACAAAGAATCATATTTGAAACCTGGCCAACCAGTCAAATCAGTAGCAAAGCCGAGTATCCCTGGCGCCAAGCTAATGCTCGGTGTGCTGTGTAAGTAACAAAACATAAAATCGAAGCAAACGATTGCCGAAAGACGTCTGGATATTTTTCTAATATTGTCAACCGTCCTCATATTACACGGTCAGTTAAAAAACTAACTGGAAATCAAGAGCTGAGACGTTTTGTCTCACATGCATTACAACATAGACCTTGCCTTGGACATGTTTTCTCAAATAAACCTTTAAATTTTAACATTAAAAGAAAAAACGCAAGAGTATATTTAGACAGGTAATATTTTATTGGTTTCAAAAATCATTTGTGATAACATAATATTCCAGACTAAGACCACTTTAAAAAGAACTTTTTTAAGTGTAGGAAATACATACATCTAAAAACGGGAAAAGAAGTGATTATGTAGCTTGCGCTCGAAGTTATGCATGAAATATATTCAAAGGAAACACGTTTTCCTAAAATACGCTGCACTAACGGTCAAAAAAAAAAAGAAAAAATAACAACTGACCAGATATTCACCATGTGCCAAAGACGCGTAAAAAGAGGATCGACACACAACACCTCTTCGTTGATTCCAAAGCTGTTTTTGTTAGCATGAAAAGGAGCTGCCTTTATGCCGCGATGTCTGAATTTGGTATCTCCGCAATACTAATACGGCTTTGTAAACTATCGTTGAACAATACTAAAAGTTCCGTCAGAATCGGGAAGGACCTCGCTGAGCCGTTCGATACCCAACGAGGTTTCAGGCAAGGCGACTCATCGTGCAACTTCTTCAGTCTACTGATGTAAGATATAACTCGAGCTGCAGAGCTTACTCGAAAAGGCACAATCTTTCATAAGAGTGTACAGCTGCTGGCGTACGCCGAAGATATTGATAATATTGACTCAATAGCCGTGTCGTTAGTTCTGCTTGCCCAAGACTGGATAAGGAAGCGAAGCAACTGAGTTTGGTAGTGAAGGAGGGCAAAACAAAATATCTCCAAATATCTCCCGTCATCAAACAAACAGTCTTCGAATCGGGACTTGGCTCTCACGTAACTGTTGACAGCCATAACTTTGAAGTCGTAGATAATTTCGTCTACTTTGAAACCATTATTAATACCAAAACAATTTCAGCCTCAAAATCCAATGCAGAATAACAATATCT
>JAPZAG010003099.1:0-12327 GCA_027475135.1 Bactrocera correcta | reverse complement strand
GCATTTCATTAGTATAAATAGCTGTAAGATCTTATATTAAAAATTAGTTCTTAAGAATATCAATAAAGGCACGCATTTCGGCGTATAAATAAAATTGTTTAAATTCTTGAACTCATATCGTGTAAACGATATTAACTCGCGTCAGAGGTTAGTCGGTGACTGAGTCTACCTAAATATAAGATTATGGCTTTCTTCCAAATGTACTGTCGTTTTGCCGCCATGGCTTAATATCACCTTCAATAAGTTACAGAAGTTTACTATCTTAAATATGTTAAACTAATGATTTGAAGCATATCGAGATCGATTGCTAATTGTGTAAATACAAGAAAATCGGCTTTATACCTAAATATAAGATTACGGAATTCTTCCAAATGCACTGCCGTTATAACGTTATGGCTTTATGTAAACTTCAGTAAGAAAAAGAAGGATAATTAACTTAAATATGTTAAACTAATGATTTGAAGCATTTCGATATCGATTGCTAAATGCGTATATACAACAAAATCGACTTTATACCTAAATACAGGGTAGGCCATTTAAAGTTGACCCATCTGGCAACGCTGTAACTTTTAACAGCGCTGACAAATCGGCTAATGTCATACCGCGTTAGAAGCGTCGTTCGAAGACAATTTATACCATGGAACAGTACACTCCAAAAGAACGCGCTGAAATTGTTCAGCTTTATATTCAAAATAACTTTTCAATTGTGTTAACTCAACGTGCGTTTCGCAAAAAAAAATGAAGTGAAAAGTGCTCCAGTTAAGAACACAATTAAGTCTTTATACGCAAAATTTGTGAACACCGGTAATCTCAGTAATGCCAGTCATGCATCCAGATAACGCACAAGACGTTCTGATGAAAATATCGAAGCTGTACGAGCCAGTATTGAGGAGACTCCATCGACATCGAGTTATCGCCGCTCTCAGGAATTAGACATCTTTCGCACCACTCTCCGACGCATAATTCATAAAGATTTGAAGATGTTTCCATATAAAATTCAAATGGCACAAAAACTAAACCCAGCTGATTATCCGCGACGCCTTAATTTTGGCAAATGGGCCATCGAAATGGCTGAAAACGAACTTGACTTTTGGCGAAAACTCATCATGTCAGACGAGGCACATTTCTCGTTGAATGGAGGCGTAAACAAGCAAAATTGCCGATTTTATGCCACCGAAAATCCTCAATTAATTGAAGAACAGCCTCTTTACGACCAAAAAGTAACAGTTTGGTGCGGTGTTTGCGCGAATATGATCATCGGACCGTATTTTTTCGAAGACGATGATGGAGCCACGACAACAGTCAATGGTGAGCGTTATCGAGCCATGATAACGGATTTTGTGATACCCATTATTCGCGAAAATGACATGGATAACTTCTGGTTTCAACAGGACGGGGCTACATGCCAAACAGCTCGACCAACAATCAATTTATTGCGACCATTTTTCCCCGGACGATTGATATCGAAAATGGTGATGTTGACTGGCCACCGAGATCACCAGATTTGACGCCACCAGACTTTTATTTGTGGGGTTATTTGAAATCCAAGGTATACGCTAATAAGCCAAAGACCTTAGCTCAACTGAAAGCCAACATTCGACGTGAAACAGCCGCCATATCATCCGAAACATTGGTCAAAGTCATGGAAAATGTCGAAAAAAGAGTGCATTTAGCTGTCAACGCTAAAGGTGCCTATTTACGCGATCTAATTTTTAAATATTAGCTGAAACAAATCCCCTTGGACCAAAATAAATTATTTTTGAAATGAACAAAAAACATTGTTTTCTTTTGTTCTTGTTTTTTTTTTGGGTCAACTTTAAATGGCCTACCCTGTATAAGATTACGGAATTCCTCTAAATGCACTGTCGTTATGCCGCCATGGCTTTATATCACCTTCATTACGTTTAAGAAGGTTTATCAACTTAAATATGTTAAACTAATGATTTGAAGCATTTCGATATCGATTGCTAAATGCGTATATACAAAAAAATGGATTTTACACCTAAATATATGATAACGGAATTCTTCTAAATACACTGCCGTTATGCCGTTATGGCTTTATGTTAACTTCAGTTAGTTAAAGAAGGTTTATTAACTGAAATATGTTACACCAGTTATTTGAAGCATTTCGATATCGATTGCTTAATGCATATATACAAGAAAATTGACTTTATACCTAAATATAAGATTACGGAATTCTTCCAAATGTACTGTCGTTATGCCGCCATGGCTTTATATCAACTTCAATACGTTAAAGAAGGTTAATTAACTTAAATATGTTAAACTAATGATTTGAAGCATTTCGATATCGATTGCTAAATGAGTATATACAAGAAAATCGAATTTATACCTAAATATAATATTAGTTTATTCTTCTAAATGCACTGCCGTTATGCCGTTAAGGCTTTTGCAGACTTAAGTAAGATATAGAGGGTTAATTAACTTAAATATGTTAAACTAACGATTTGAAGCATTTCGATATCGATTGCTAAATGTGTATATACAACAAAATTGATTTTATACCTAAATACGAGATTACGGAATTCTTCCGAATGCACTGCCGTTATGCCGTTAAGGCTTTTGTAGACTTAGGTAAGATAAAGATGGTTAATTAACTTAAATATGTTAAACTATTGAGTTGAAGCATCTCGATATCGATTGCTAAATGTGCATATACAAATAATCGACTTTATACCTAAATATAAGATTACAAAATTCTTCCAAATGCACTGCCGTTATGCCGTTAAGGCTTTTGTAGGCTTCAGTAAGATAAAGGGTGTTAATTAACTCAAATATGTTAAACTAATGATTTGAAGCATATTGATATCGATTGCTAAATGTGTATATACAAGAAATTCGACTTTATACCCAAATTTAAGATTACGGAATTCTTCTGAATGCACTGCCGTTATGCCGCCATGGCTTTATGCCAATTTCAGTTCGTTAAAGAAGGTGGAGGATGGAGTCATGTGTAGAAGTTCACGCAAGTGAGGAAAGTTCTCTGATCGCCATTCACTTGGGAGTGGCCAGAAACGATTCTTTTACATATGATTCAAGCAGCTCACGACTTCCGGTCTTTGACCAAGTATCCTCTGGGTAGCCTAAGAACATCCGTTTGAAGGCGAGCTAAAGTGAGAAGGCGAAACACCCCTGCATAGGGTTGTGCGCTGGGTTTGGGACCCGCCACGTAAAAAAACACCCCCAATGAAAAAGAACATCCCTGCAAAACTAATACGGCTGTGTAAACTGACGCTGAGCAACACTCAAAGCTCCGTCAGAATCGGGAAGGACCTCTCCGAGCCGTTCGATACCAAACGAGGTTTCAGACAAGGCGATTCCCTATCGTGCGACTTTTTCAATCTTCTTCTGGAGAAAATTATTCGAGCTGCAGAACTGAATCGAGCAGGTACAATCTTTTATAAGAGTGTACAGCTACTAGCGTATGCCGATGATATTGATATAATCGGCCTCAAAACCCGCGCCGTTAGTTCTGCTTTCTCCAGACTTAACAAGGAAGCAACACAAGTGGGTCTGGCAGTGAACGAGGGCAAGACGAAATATCTCCTGTCATCAAACAAACAGTCGTCGCACTCGCGACTTGGCACTCACGTCACTGTTGACAGTCATAACTTTGAAGTTGTAGATAATTTCGTCTATCTTGGAACCAGCTTAAACACCACCAACAATGTCAGCCTGGAAATCCAACGCAGGATTACTCTTGCCAACAGGTGCTACTTCGGACTGAGTAGGCAATTGAAAAGTAAAGTCCTCTCTCGACGAACAAAAACCAAACTCTATAAGTCACTCATAATTCCCGTCCTGCTATACGGTGCAGAGGCCTGGACGATGCCAACAAGCGATGAGTCGAACTTAAGAGTTTTCGAGAGAAAGGTTCTGCGAAAGATTTATGGTCCTTTGCGCGTTGGCCACGGCGAATATCGCATTCGATGGAACGATGAGCTGTACGAGATATACGACGACATTGACATAGTTCAGCGAATTAAAAGACAGCGGCTACGCTGGCTAGGTCATGTTGTCCGGATGGATGAAAACACTCCAGCTCTGAAAGTATTCGACGCAGTACCCGCCGCAGGAAGCAGAGGAAGAGGAAGACCTCCACTCCGTTGGAAGGACCAAGTGGAGAAGGACCTGGCTTCGCTTGGAATATCCAATTGGCGCCACGTAGCGAAGAGAAGAAACGAGTGGCGCGCTGTTATTGACTCGGCTATAATCGCGTAAGCGGTGCCTACGCCAGTAAAGAAGAAGAAGAAAGAAGGTTTATTAACTTAAATATGTTAAACCAGTTATTTGAAGCATTTCGATATCGACTGCTAAATGTATATATACAAGAATATCTTCTTTATACCGAAATATAAGATTACGGAATTCTTCCAAATGTACTGTCGTTATGCCGCCATGGCTTTATATCACCTTCAATACGTTAAAGAAGGTTTATAAACTTAAATATGTTAAACTAATGATTGGAAGCATTTCGATATCTATTGCTAAATGTGTATATAAAACAAAATCGACTTTATACCTAAATATAAGCTTACGGAATTCTTCTAAATGCACTGCCGTTATGCCGCCATGGCTTTATGTTAACTTCAGTGCGTTAAAGAAGCTTTATTAACTTAAATATGTTAAACTAATGATTTGAAGATTTTCGAAATCGATTGCTAAATGCATATATACAAAAAAATCGACTTTATACCTAGATATAAAATAACGGAATTCTTCCAAATGCACTGCCGTTATACCGTTATGGCATTATGTTAACTTCAGTTAGTTAAAGAAGGTTTATTAACTGAAATATGTTACACCAGTTATTTGAAGCGTTTCGATATCGATTGCTTAATGCATATATACAAGAAAATTGACTTTATACCTAAATATAAGATTACGGAATTCTTCCAAATGTACTGTCGTTATGCCGCCATGGCTTTATATCAACTTCAATACGTTAAAGAAGGTTAATTAACTTAAATATGTTAAACTAATGATTTGAAGCATTTCGATATCGCTTGCTAAATGTGCATATACAAGAAAATCGAATTTATACCTAAATATAAGATAACGGAATTTTTCTAAATGCGCTGCCGTTATACCGTTATGGCATTATGTGAAGTTCAGTAAGATAAAGAAGGCTAATTAACTAAAATATGTTAAACTAATGATTTGAAGCATTTCGATATCGATTGCTAAATGTGTATATACAACAAAATCGACTTTATACCTAACGGGTGATTTTTTAAGAGCTTGATAACTTTTTAAAAAAAAAAACGCATAAAATTTGCAAAATCTCATCGGTTCTTTATTTGAAACGTTAGATTGGTTCATGACATTTACTTTTTGAAGATAATTTCATTTAAATGTTGACCGCGGCTGCGTCTTAGGTGGTCCATTCGGAAAGTCCAATTTTGGGCAACTTTTTCGAGCATTTCGGCCGGAATAGCCCGAATTTCTTCGGAAATGTTGTCTTCCAAAGCTGGAATAGTTGCTGGCTTATTTCTGTAGACTTTAGACTTGACGTAGCCCCACAAAAAATAGTCTAAAGGCGTTAAATCGCATGATCTTGGTGGCCAACTTACGGGTCCATTTCTTGAGATGAATTGTTGTCCGAAGTTTTCCCTCAAAATGGCCATAGAATCGCGAGCTGTGTGGCATGTAGCGCCATCTTGTTGAAACCACATGTCAACCAAGTTCAGTTCTTCCATTTTTGGCAACAAAAAGTTTGTTAGCATCGAACGATAGCGATCGCCATTCACCGTAACGTTGCGTCCAACAGCATCTTTGAAAAAATACGGTCCAATGATTCCACCAGCGTACAAACCACACCAAACAGTGCATTTTTCGGGATGCATGGGCAGTTCTTGAACGGCTTCTGGTTGCTCTTCACCCCAAATGCGGCAATTTTGCTTATTTACGTAGCCATTCAACCAGGAATGAGCCTCATCGCTCATCGGACGTAAAGCGCGAAACACATTTCGAACCGAACACTGATTTTGGTAATAAAATTCAATGATTTGCAAGCGTTGCTCGTTAGTAAGTCTATTCATGATGAAATGTCAAAGCATACTGAGCATCTTTCTCTTTGACACCATGTCTGACATCCCACGTGATCTGTCAAATACTACTGCATGAAAATCCTAACCTCAAAAAAATCACCCGTTAAATATAAGATTACGGAATTCTTCTACATGCACTGCCGTTATGCCGCCATGGCTTTATGTTAACTTCATTGCGTAAAAGAAGCTTTATTTACTTAATATATGTTAAATTACTGAATTGAAGCATTCCGATATCGATTGCTAAATGTGTATATACAACAAAATCGACTTTATATCTAAATATAAGATAACGGAATTCTTCTAAATGCACTGCCGTTATGCAGTTGTGGCTTTATGTTAACATCTGTTCGTTAAAGTATGTTTATTAACTTAAATATGTTAAACCAGTTATTAGAAGCATTTCGAAATCGATTGCTAAATGCATATATACACGAAAATCTTCTTTATACCTAAATTTAAGATTACGGAATTCTTCCAAATGTACTGTCGTTATACCGCCATGGCTTTATATCGCCTTTAATACGTTAAAGAAGGTTAATTAAATTAAATATGTTAAACTAATGATTGGAAGCATTTCAATATCGATTGCTTATTGTGTAATTTAAGAAAATCGATTTTATACCTAAATATAAGCTTACGGCATTCTTCTAAATGCACTGCCGTTATGCCGCCATGGCTTTATGTTAACTTCAGTGCGTTAAAGAAGCTTTATTAACTTAAATATTTTAATCTTATGATTTGAAGCATTTCGATATCGATTGCTAAATGCATATATGCAACAAAATCGACTTTATACCTAAATATAAGTTTACGGAATTTTTCCAAATGCGCTGACGTTATACCGTTATGGCTTTATGTTAACTTCAGTTAGTTTGAGAAGGTTTATTAACTTAAATATGTTAAACCAGTTATTTGAAGCATTTCGATATCGATTGCTTAATGCATATATACAAGAAAATTGACTTTATACCTAAATATAAGATTACGGAATTCTTCCGAATGTACTGTCGTTATGCCGCCATGGCTTTATATCAACTTCAATACGTTAAAAAGGGTTTATTAACTTAAATATGTTAAACTAATGATCTGAAGCATTTAGATATCGATTGCTAACTGTGTATATACAAACAAATCGAATTTATAGCTAAATATAAGATTACGGAATTCTTCTACATGCACTGCCGTTATGCCGCCATGGCTTTGTGTTAACTTCATTGCGTTAAAAAGGGTTTATTAACTTAAATATGTTAAACTAATGATTTGAGGCATTTCGATATCGATTGCTAAATGTGTATATACAAGAAAATCGACTTTATACCTAAATATAAGATTACGGAGTTCTTCTAAATGCACTGCCGTTAGGCAGTTATGGCTTTAAGTTAATTTATGTTCGTTAAAGAAGGTTTATTAACTTAAATATGTTACACCAGTTATTTGAAGCTTTTCGAAATCGATTGCTTAATGCATATATACAAGAAATTCGACTTTATACCTAAATATATGATAACGGAATTTCTCTGAATGCACTGCCGTTATGCTGTTAAGGCTTTTGCAAACTTTAGTAAGATAAAGAGGGTTAATTAGCTTAAATATGTTAAACTAATGATTGGAAGCATTTCGATATCTATTGCTAAATGTGTATATACAACAAAATCGACTTTATACCTAACTATAAGCTTACGGAATTCTTCTAAATGCACTGCCGTTATGCCGTTATGGCTTTATGTTAACTTCAGTTCGTTAAAGAAGGTTTAATAACTTAGATATGTTACACCAGTTATTTGAAGCATTTCGAAATCGATTGCTTAATGCATAAATACAAGAAAATCGACTTTGTACCTAAATATAAGATTACGGAATTCTTCTACATGCACTGCCGTTATGCCGCCATGGATTTATGCAATCTTCAGTTCGTTAAAGAAGGTTTATTAACTTAAATATGTTAAACTAATGATTTGCAGCATTTCGATATCGATTGCTAACTATGTAAATACAAGAAAATCGAATTTGCGCCTAAATATCAGATTACGGAATTCTCCTAAATGCACTATCGTTATGCCGCCAGGCCTTCATGCAAACTTCAGTTCGTTAAAGAAGGTTAATTAACTTAAATATGTTAAACTAATGATTTGAAGCATTTTGATATCGATTGCTAAATATGTATATACAAGAAATCGACGTTATACCTAAATATAAGATTATGGAATTCTTCTAAATACACTGCCGTTATGCCGCCATGGCTTTATGCCATCTTCAGTTCGTTAAAGAAGGTGTATTAACTTAAATATGTTAAACTAATGATTTCAATCATTTCGATATCGATTGCTAAATGTGTATATACAAGAAAATCGACTTTAAACCTAAACATAAGATTACGGAATTCTTCCAAATGCGCTGCCGTTATACCGGTATGGCATTATGTAAAGTTCAGTAAGATAAAGAAGGTTAATTAACTTAAATATTTTAAACTAATGGGTTGAAGCATCTCGATATCGATTGCTAAATGTGTATATACAACAAAATCGACTTTATACCTAAAGATAAGATTACGGAATTCTTCCAAATGCGCTGCCGTTATACCGGTATGGTATTATGTGAAGTTCAGTAAGATAAAGAAGGTTAATTAACTTAAATATGTTAAACTAATGGGTTGAAGCATCTCGATATCGATTGCTAAATGTGTATATACAACAAAATCGACTTTATACCTAAACATAAGATTACGGAATTCTTCCAAATGCGCTGCCGTTATACCGGTATGGCATTATGTGAAGTTCAGTAAGATAAAGAAGGTTAATTAACTTAAATATGTTAAACTAATGGGTTGAAGCATCCCGATATCGATTGCTAAATGTGTATATACAAGAAAATCGACTTTATACCTAAATATATGATAACGAAATTCTTCTAAATACACTGCCGTTATGCCGCCATGGCTTTATGCCAACTTCAGTTCGTTAAAGAAGGTTTATTAACTTAAATATGTTAAACTAATGATTTGAATCATTTCGATATCGATTGCTAAATGTGAATATACAAGAAAATCGACTTTAAACGTAAATATAAGATTACGTAATTCTTCTAAATGCACTGCCATGATGCCGTTAAGGCTTTTGTAGACTTCAGTAAGATTAAGATGGTTAATTAACTTAAATATGTTAAACTAATGATTTAAAGCATTTCGATATCGATTGCTAAATGTGTATATACACGAAAATCGCCTTTATTCCTAAATATAAGATTACGGAATTCTTCTAAATGCACTGCCTTTATGCCGCCATGGCTTTATGTTAACTTCAGTGCGTTAAAGAAGCTTTCTTAACTTAAATATGTTAAACTAATGATTTGAAGATTTTCGAAATCGTTTGCTAAATGCATATATACAACAAAATCGACTTTATACCTAAATATAAGATTACGGAATTCTTCCAAATGCACTGCCGTTATACTTTTAGGGCCTTATGTTAACTTCAGTTAGTTAAAGAAGGTTTATTAACTTAAATATGTTAAACCAGTTATTTGAAGCATTTCGAAATCGATTGCTAAATGCATATATACAAGAAAATCTTCTTTATACCTAAATATAAGATTACGGAATTCTTCCAAATGTACTGTCGTTATGCCGCCATGGCTTTATATCAACTTCAATACGTTAAAAAGGGTTTATTATCGTAAATATGTTAAACTAATGATTTGAAGCATTTAGATATCGATTGCTAAATGTGTATATACAAAAAAATCGAATTTATAGCTAAATAAAAGATTACGGAATTCTTCTAAATGCATTGCCGTTATGCCGTTATGGCTTTATGTTAACTTCAGCTCGTTAAAGAAGGTTTATTAACTTAGATATGTCACACCAGTTATTTGAAGCATTTCGAAATCGATTGCTTAATGCATATATACAAGAAAATCGACTTTATACCTAAATATATGATAACGGAATTTCTCTGAATGCACTGCCGTTATGCCGTTAAGGCTTTTGTAGACTTCAGTAAGATAAAGAGGGTTAATTAGCTTAAATATGTTAAACTAATGATTTGAAGATTTTCGATATCGATTGCTTAATGTGTAAATACAAGATAATCGACTTTATACCTAAATATAAAATTATAACATTACGGAAATTTTCTAAATGCACTGCCGTTATACCGCCATGGCTTTATGTAGACTTCAGTATGCTAAAAAAAGTTTATTAACTAAAATATGTTATACTAATGATTTGAAGCATTTCGATATCGATTGCTTACTGTGTAAATTTAAGAAAATCGACTTTATACCTAAATATAAGATTACGGAATTCTTCTAAAAGCACTGCCGTTATGCCGCCATGGCTTTATATCAACTTCAATAAGTTATAGGAGGTTATTAACTTAAATATGTTAAACTAATGATTTGAGGCATTTCGATATCGATTCCTAAATAAGTAAATACAAGAAAGTCGACTTTACACCTAAACATAAGATTACGGAATTCTCCTAAATGCACTTTCGTTATGCCGCCAGGGCTTTATGCCAACTTCAGTTCGTTAAAGAAGGTTTATTAACTTAAATATGTTAAACTATTAGGTTGAAGCATCTAGATATCGATTGCTAAATGTGTATATACAACAAAATCGACTTTATACCTAAACATAAGATTACGGAATTCTTCTACATGCACTGCCGTTTTGCCGCCATGGCTTTATGTTAACTTCAGTGCGTTAAAGAAGCTTTTTTTACTTAAATAGGGTAAACCTACCAGGCGCTTGGCAATAGTCACATATTTGTTTCAACTTTGCTAACGCTCTAGTGGCTAATTTATTGAAACGAGGTAAGTCGAACAAAAAGCATTGGTTTGATAATTTAAACTAATGAGTTGAACCATCTCGATATCGTTTGCTAAATGTGTATATACAACAAAATCGACTTTATACCTAAATATAAGATTACGAAAATCTTCCTAATGCAATGCCGTTATACCGTTATGGCTTTACGTAAACTTCAGTCAGATAAAGAAGGTTAATTAACTTAAATATGTTAAACTAATGAATTTAAGCATCTCGATATCGATTGCTAAATGTGTATATATAACAAAATCGACATTATACCTAAATATAAGTTTACAGAATTCTTCCAAATGCACTGGCGTTATACCGTTACGGCTTTACGTAAACTTCAGTCAGATAAAGAAGGGTAATTAACTTAAATATGTTAAACTAATGTTTGAAGCATCTCGATATCGATTGCTAAATGTGTATATACAACAAAATCGACTTTATACCTAAATATAAGATTACGAAATTCTTCCAAATGCAATGCCGTTATACCGTTATGGCTTTACGAAAACTTCAGTCAGATAAAGAAGGTTAATTAACTTAAATATGTTAAACTAATGAATTGAAGCATCTCGATATCGATTGCTAAATGTGTATATATAACAAAATCGACATTATACCTAAATATAAGTTTACAGAATTCTTCCAAATGCACTGACGTTTTACCGTTATGGCTTTACGTAAACTTCAGTCAGATAAAGAAGGTTAATTAACTTAAATATGTTAAACTAATGATTTGAAGCATCTCGATATCGATTGCTAAATGTGTATATACAACAAAATCGACATTATACCTAAATATAAGACAACGGAATTCTTATAAATGCACTGCCGTTATGCCGTTAAGGCTTTATGTAGATTTCAATAAGACAGAGAGGCTTAATTAACTTAAATATGTTAAACTAATGATTTGAAGCATTTCGTTATCGATTGCTAAATGTGTATATACAACAAAATCGACTTTATACCTAAATATAAGATAACGGAATTCTTCCAAATGCACTGCCGTTATACCGTTATGGCTTTACGTAAACTTCAGTAAGAAAATAAGGTTAATTAACTTAAATATGTTAAACTAATGATTTGAAGCATCTCGATATCGATTGCTAAATGAGTATATACATCAAAATCGATATTATACCTAAATATAAGTTAACGGAATTCTTCCAAATGCACTGGCGTTATACCGTTATGGCTTTATGTAAACTTCAGTCAGATAAAAAAGGGTTTAATTAACTTAAATATGTTAAACTAATGATTTGAAGCATTTCTTTATCAATTGCTAAATGTGTATATACAAGAAAATCGACTTTATACCTAAATATAAGATTACGGAATTCTTCTAAATGCACTGCCGTTATGCCGCCATGGCTTCATGCCAACTTCCGTTCGTTAAAGAAGGTTAATTAACTTAAATATGTTAAACTAATGATTTGAAGC
>JAPZAG010003098.1:0-12335 GCA_027475135.1 Bactrocera correcta | reverse complement strand
GCTACTTTTTTATTTTGTGCAAAATAATGTTTGCTGAGAAAGCAAATAAACAGAAGCCTTTGGGTCGACACGACTTTAACATAATGGTTTGTCAAAAAAGTCTTGCGGTGTTTTTATTGAATCAATTCGTGTGGCACCCATACATCGAGCTTCTTCAAATGGTTTATAACGGTTTGATGGCTACTATGCCGGTCTCTTTCGACCAATTCAGCGATTTTATCGCAATTTTCGACGACAGGCCTTCCGGAGCATAGCGCATCTTCGACCACCTCTGCACCAGAACGAAAACGTGAAACCATCGTTGTGCGGTGGAAATGGAAACTGTTTTGGGTCCATAAACTGCACAGATTTTATTGGCGGCTTGAGATGCATTTTTGCCTTTGTCGTAGTAGTACTGTAAAATATGCCGTATTTTCTCTTTATTTTGCTCCATGTTTGCGACGCTATAACTCACGAACGACTTAAAAGAAACGACAATCAATCAAACGCGTGTTAGCGCGTGAAATGAATAAAATTAGAACTACGCGCTTTCAGCGCCAACTAGCGAAAATACCGCAAGATTTTTTTGACAACCTATTGCTCTCAAGCTTTAAATGGATAATATACTCACCTTTATTGATGTTAAAGTTGATGGTTGGTTGGTCATCTAACGTTTTAAATTTGAGTTATTTATATTTCGACATTGGAAACGTCAAATACCATTCGGAAAGTGACAGATATTCAGTAAAAAGTCTAAAATTTAGGAAATGGGTCGCTATTTACTAGAAGAAAACTGGGAAATATTGAAAACTTTTTCCACAGTTCGTTTGACCGAGGATGGTCAGTTTTACCGAAAAATCATCTTTTCGGACAAGGCTCATTGTTACGTTAACCTCGATGGTTACGTTAACAAGCAGAATTGTCGCATTTGTGGCACAGAAAACCCGCACGTAATCGTCGAGAAGCCAATGCACCCAGCACGAATCACTGTATGGTGCGGATTTTGGTCTGGTGTAATCATCGGCCCATTTTTCTTTGAAAATGAAGAAGGAACCGCTGTAACCATCAAAGAGGAAGACTTGCACAACATTTGGTTCCACCACGATGGCGCTGCGTGCAATGCGGCAAACGCTACACTCAATTACGCCCTATCTTCGAATTTAAAATTTTATATGGCCCACTATATTACACCATATTTGGCTGGCTTTGCTGAGTGTTACTCGAAAGCAGATTGCAGTTTTACAAAAGTACACTTGTGGATTCGACATTCTTACCACGGACAATAGCTATTTGATATTGGACGAAGTAGAGACGAACTGATATATAATGGTAGTGAGTAAGAGAGATAACGGGTGATTTTTTTGAGGTTAGGATTTTCATGCAGTAGTATTTGACAGATCACGTGGGATGTCAGACATGGTGTCAAAGAGAAAGATGCTCAGTATGCTTTGACATTTCATCATGAATAGACTTACTAACGAGCAACGCTTGCAAATCATTGAATTTTATTACCAAAATCAGTGTTCGGTTCGAAATGTGTTTCGCGTCCGTGTCCGATGAGCGATGAGGCTCATTTCTGGTTGAATGGCTACGTAAATAAGCAAAATTGCCGCATTTGGGGTGAAGAGCAACCAGAAGCCGTTCAAGAACTGCCCATGCATCCCGAAAAATGCACTGTTTGGTGTGGTTTGTACGCTGGTGGAATCATTGGACCGTATTTTTTCAAAGATGCTGTTGGACGCAACGTTACGGTGAATGGCGATCGCTATCGTTCGATGCTAACAAACTTTTTGTTGCCAAAAATGGAAGAACTGAACTTGGTTGACATGTGGTTTCAACAAGATGGCGCTACATGCCACACAGCTCGCGATTCTATGGCCATTTTGAGGGAAAACTTCGGACAACAATTCATCTCAAGAAATGGACCCGTAAGTTGGCCACCAAGATCATGCGATTTAACGCCTTTAGACTATTTTTTGTGGGGCTACGTCAAGTCTAAAGTCTACAGAAATAAGCCAGCAACTATTCCAGCTTTGGAAGACAACATTTCCGAAGAAATTCGGGCTATTCCGGCCGAAATGCTCGAAAAAGTTGCCCAAAATTGGACTTTCCGAATGGACCACCTAAGACGCAGCCGCGGTCAACATTTAAATGAAATTATCTTCAAAAAGTAAATGTCATGAACCAATCTAACGTTTCAAATAAAGAACCGATGAGATTTTGCAAATTTTATGCGTTTTTTTTTTTAAAAAGTTATCAAGCTCTTAAAAAATCACCCGTTAGATGCTATAATCTGTAGATTCTCTGCTTTATCTAACGCTCTTATGATTTCAATAGAGTGCATGATATGGAAGAACAAGCATAATACGGTTTAGTTTTAATGAATAAAGTTGGTTGCGTTAAATCAGATTCCATTCTTAAATGTAACTACTTCTGTGTGAAATCAACAGTTTTAATTGTCTGAGTTTTATCATGTCTCCCTATCTCTTTTTATTGTTGCTAATGTAAGAACTTAAAAACGTATGGCGAGAATAGTAATAATCAAATTAAATAACGACAGGGACGGTAAAATGAAAGGCTTTAATCGAGGTAAATTGCTCTAATAAACAGGAATTAAGTTTAACAAAAATTTGCATGTTCCATTTAAGACATAAGAAATCGAAGAAATTCAAACTTCCGATAGAAACCAATTAATAATTAATAACACTATATAATGTTATATAACGCAATGGAAACTCGTATATAAATGATTTAAAAATAAATCTGCACTTTTTACATATATATATACATATGCAAAAAAAGTCACAGTAAAAACATCCCTTTCGATATATTCGTTAACTTTTTGCTTTAATTAGCACAAATATATTGACTTAGGCGTGTTTTTGTTGGCAATATTAACACACGTTCATTGAATTATAATAATGGAATATATTGACATTCGACTAAAAATACTTCACAAGTATTTAGTGTCTTCATGGCGAAAAAATAAAATAGTATATTGTAATAATTTTTGTTAAAAAAGCTCAAACCGGAAGATATTTGCTTAGTAAATTATTAATTTGTGCATTTTAATTACAAAATAACTCAACCAAATTATGCGACGTACTTATGGTTACATTTATATATACAGCTGTAGACAGCTAATTAGAAACGCTACATAGTTCGCAGTAAATTATGTTATTTTCCAATAAATCACTTTTTTTTTTACTGCTTTCTCATTCATTTTATTAAAACTTACGTTAAACTTAAACTCTGATAGTAAAAATTGTAATTAAAAATCTTTTATTTGAAGATTTTAACAAAAATTTGTAGAATCAACGACTTGAGCGCGACAGCTAATTAGAAACTAAAATATTTAATAAGCAAAAAAAAGATGTTATTAAAAAAATTTTTTGCTTTCAGGTAGTATTTTGTTACTTAACCCTTTTACTTTAATAATGCTTCGCATCGATTGCGAATTGACGTTATAAGCCTCTGACAGCGCACTACTAGTGTTGCTTGCCATGCCGTCCTAATTTCATCAAAAAGGACTTCCATATATGTGATATTTTTTGTACATACAGCTTTTTAGACATCAAATCAGATGTGTTCTCTTCAGGGGACTCCAAAACATTCATGGAATTTTCAACAAAAAACTTTTGTGTCAACTTTCCCTTATGCTTTGAATTGTTATTTTGTTGGAATTATCTTCTTAATCCATGGCAGAATGACATTTTTTAGAATGTCGACATATTTCTCCTTTTTTAAAATTACATCAACCGTATGAAGCGGACCTACATACATCATTCCAGGAAAAAAATTCCCACACCATGATTGATTCTTCACCATGCCTCACTGTGCGTGAAACATAGCGAGGATCAAATTATTGATAGACTGGTCGGCGAACATACCTTCGACCGTCAGGATCTATGTGATTAATTTTGGTTACATAGTTCTAAACAATATACTGCCATTGATTTGTTGTTCAAGGTCAATAAGAGTTGGAAAAGTCTACGCGTTGTTTACAATGAGTTTTAGTCAGAAGTGATTTCCTGCGTGCTGCCCTGTTGTTAAGTTTAAATTCGACCAAACGCCGGAAATTCTTTTCTTGGGTATTTGAACATTATATTCGTATTTAGTTTTATATAGAATGTCAGTGAAACTGTTTTTTGGGTCTCTTCGGGCGATGGTAGTAATTTAGCGGTCTTTAAGTTTTTAAGGTATTTTCTTTGCGTGTAACAAAGGAATTTTTAAAATTCTTTATATGCTTAAGGGCATTGAAAACAAATTTCAACCTGATTCAAAATTTCTTTGTACGTCTTTCCAGACTGACGAATTTCAAAAATGTAACCAAATAATGCAGGTGTACAGCTGCAGTTTTTCTCATTAAAAAACTTGAATAATACATTTTAATATATTTTAAACCTCAACTTTGAAGCACACGCTTACTATAAATCAGTAATATTATTAATAAAAATTAGCACCTTGAGGAATTTTAATTCTTTAAACAACTGTTTTTAATTCGCACTTAATTCACCTTCTATAGCGTAACGCATTTACTATTTGGGAAAAAATTAAAAGAAATTTAAATTCACAACTACAAAGCTGAGTAAATTTAGCAGTAAATAGAGTAACACAAACAATGGAAGGTTTTTAAGAATATTAATAACGGTATACCAAAACATTTAATCATTATTCTAATCAGCACCTTACAGAAAGGGATCGTTCTAATTAGCAGCCAACAGCTGTGTGTAGATATCAGTATGGATTTGCAGAAAAATATGTATATCAATGTGGTATAAATGTATATACATTAGACAAATGTATATACATATGTACATATATACTTGTGTTTGTATTATTCAAAAATGAGATGTATTGTTGAAAAATAAATAAAAATTTAATATTATAGTATAAATAACCTGTATACAATTCACTCTACTTTATAAAAAATTATAGCGAGGTCAATGCAAATTTGGCATTTAAAAAAAGATACGATAATATTATAGTTTAGAAAAAATGTAACAATATCATAGAATTTCCATATCTTTGTTCAAATAGGCTAGTATTTCCATATTGTACACAACAACAAGAATCAACTGTGAAATATGCCCAATAAAATTTCTTATGCAGGTATAGAAACGGGCACCTATACATGGCTGTAAACCATATTGAATTCATAGTTTCTTTAATAACCACTGTGTTAAAGTTCATACCGTGTTCACATTAGCTATATAGGTATATCAATTAAGATATTATTATTTAATTAATAATAAGAATATCGATAATAATCACTGAATAAATTTTTAAAATATGTAACATTTATAATAATTATGTTGACCCTTTTCTTAACTAATAAGAAAAATTAAATTTAAAAAACCTTCCCTTACCCTAAAAATGGTATGGACGTATTTATTTTAATACAGTCGAAGAACTTATCTATACAAGCAGGATAGTTTACAACACTGAATCAGCAAGAGCTTTTTTAATTCTAAACTCGGAGTACACATGTAAGGAAGGGCTTAGTTCGGGTGTCACCGAACATTCCATTATTTTGAAACTTGCCAGTTTCAAAGATATCGGGCAAGTAGGTCTTGAGATATGGTTTTCCAACGTAATACAATTTTGACCCCGGTTCGTATTTTGATATTATACCCTAGGGGCTTAGGATTTATGTATATTAAATCTCTTAGAGGACGTGGACAGTTCATTTTTTACATGTTTAACCCGCAGGTGCTCCTTCCTACTGCGATCTTCTTCGCTAAATAACAGATTTATACCTAAATTTATTAGTCAGTTATGTTACTTTACAGATATTCATTAATAAATAATTCCGATTACTCCCACTCGTCCTTTACACAAGTTACCGCTGGCACAGATGGACAAACGTACGGACAGAAAGACAGTCACTCGGATTTCAAACTCTTCTCATCATATTGATCATTGATTTGTATAACCCTACATTTTTCTCGAATATTTTGAGGTGATACAAACAATCTTTAGGTGAACAAATTATATATTTGAGGTTTAGAGAAAGATATTTATATGTACAGCAAATCCGTTTTAAATCAGCACTAAGCCACAGAACTTTAAGAAAACTTGTTTAGTAATTTAATTTCATTTAAATATGATATGTTTTCACAAAGCTGAATGGTTTAAATACGGGAGGAAAGACAGTAATTATTTTGTAGAATATATTGGTGGCAGAGTAAGGGGCTGGTTGATTACATTATTTTTGATACTATTTGGGTATACTCGACAGAATATTTTCAAACAATTTAATTAATTTACTATTCCGACATTGTCCGACTTATTCGACGTAAGATTTGTTATGATAATTGGGAGTATTATTGACTCAATTTTATTTATTTTCGACAATACTATATACAACTTACATGCCATAAACTAATAAAATGCTTCCCGGTTTTCATTAAATTACCTCATATGGAGCACAGTCGGCTGGACAAAGCCTGACATTAGTTAAATAAGGGGTAAGGCTTAGTCAAATTTTATTAATTTTAAACAAAAAGATAAAATGTAACGAATAGATCACGCTTTCTCGTTTTCATTGATCTAACTCAAAATTTGGCCAATATATGCGCTTAAAGCGACCCGGAAGTTCAAGAATCTTTGCACTAGATACATGTGAGCTAAGAGCAATACTGACCCGGTTCCATCAATTTTTGACCCTCTGGCATTTTATTATCAGAAAAAGATTTTTTCTGAATTTCAATTATATGTCTCATACATTGATCGATACTTTCGGTAAAAAAATATACTGAAGTCCTCATGTTCGCGCTTGAATCGTTTTGGTAATAAAGTGCTATGCACTGCCTCACAAAAGCATTCGTAAAATTAATTCCAAGAATGAAATTGCCTGCAAAAAAAAATTTTATTATTATTAAATTTCTGCACTATAGTTTAAACTTATATGTTAACTCAATAATTAAGTTTTGATTTTGAAGGAACATAAGTAAAACTCTTAATGTGAATAATTCATATCAGAAAAGTATTAGTGTAAATTTATATACTTAAATAATAATATATATAAAATTAGTTTTACTTTTAATTAATATTTTGTAGCACATCCACTCATCTTTTTAACTTATTTTCATCTATTTGTCATCGAAAACACTAATTTTGCATTGCTCCGCACAGATTTCTCCGCAATCTTTGATAATTGCGTCTTGGGGACCGGTTTTAGATGTATAATATTTTGTGTTTTTGGATACCACGTCTGACGTCTTTGGATAGCCAATTCTGACTAAAAGTGCTCAATCGGATTAAGATCCGGGACTGAGAGGGTGTTCTTAAAACTTTTGGAATGTTTTTCAATATCAATGGCCTTGTATTGTGAGATGTATGTTTATAATAATAAATTTTAACACTTAAATATATTTTAATATTTGAGTATATGATTTCCGGTGATCCATTTTGTCTGCTTACACACATACCACAGTGTGGGCATTAATACTTACAAATTGCAAGAGAATAAAATGTTCGGATGCAACGAGTTTAGCTCTTCCGTACTTATTCTGTTTTTGAAATATTATTTTTGGAAATATTTAATATTAAACTAATTAAAGTAGTGCGAACACACCTTTACAGCGACGAAAATTTATTATGGAATGATAACTACTACGTAAACATAGCCTATGTTAAATGTATAATTCATCAATTCCTGGGCATGAAATGTGCGCAATTTTCATTAAATACTTACTCACAGTTGGAGCGCGACCATAGCACTAAATCATTATTTCTGATTATCCTTTAAACATGGTCACCAATAAAATTATCCATTTATGCGGATAAATTTATGTACGTGCACAATCAAACTCATTTGCTTTTGTACTGCATAGACATATGTATATGGTACATTATATATAAAAAGTATGTATGTAATCATTGCATAGGACATTACTGTGAAAGTATTTATACAAATGTGCATGGAGTTATTCATTAAAAAAAAAGGGGAAAACAAATGAAGTACAACTGCATTAAAATTTAAAAAATATTTCCTGATAACATTTTGTATTTATGAGGTAATTAAGTAATGATTAAAAGCGTATTATCAAGGTAATAATTTTTTCGCATTGTGATATTGTTGTATTTTATTTTACATTTTTTTACAAGCAATATCGGCAATATTTTGTAATACATATTTGAATTCACTTTAAAATTAATACGTGATGTACATATTTGACATAGAGTAGTATATTAATTTAGTATATGAGTAATATACTATATGTCCAAAATCCAAAATAGTACTATAGAAAAAATATAAATTGAAATACCGAAAACCCACTTCTTCTTATTTTTTCGGTTAAGGGAGCTGTCCAATTATGCGGGCGTGACAAAATCCGTGTTTAAAATGTATTCAAAGATTCCAAATCTGCTCCTCAGAACTATATTTCTGTATTGTTCTAAACAAAATTGTTGCAGAACTCCACAAATTATTAAGAATAACAAAAAAATCATCAAGCGATATGCGTACTGATGGAGCTAGTTTGTTTTGGTAGTTTCCTCACTATAAATTAAAAAAAAGAAAAACAAAAAAAAAGATTTAATATTTCGTATCTAAATTTATAAAGTGCTGGTACTTGGTATTTTAAAAGTGTCTTCACCTCGACAACGTCAAAGCTCGGCTATGTCAATCCATTTTAAATGTTGTCCACTTCTACCTTTATCGCTTCATTTCCTTTCCACTAAATTTGCGCACATTTTGAGAATTGTCTTCACGGTCTTCCGACCCTTGAACATGCCACATTAAATTGACAGGGGGAAAAAGTAATGATTTTCTTAATTCCGATCACAACTTTTAAGGATTGGCCTTGGGATTTATGGTATGGAGAATGCAAGACGTATCGGAAATTGAATTCATTAAATCATGTGGCGGTTGGGATCATCGGGTTCCTTGCAATGAGAACTTCCTTTGAGTTCGAATTTTCCTTTGAGTATCGTCACATAAATCACATTATTCACATTAACGCGTTCCGTTACTCAGTTTTGGTTAGTTTATGTTTCAAAGCATAATTACTGTGGAGCCGACCTTTAGTCGTAAATTGTGCGGTGCTAAGCCTGGCACACCCTAGAAGTTTAAAAATTCAATTGGGTAGTTAGTAGCTTCATCTTTTTTGCTTACACAGTTATTTGATTTAAAAGAATTCAGTGTACCAATGATCTTATTCTAAATTATGAATCATCAATTCAAAGCATCTACATCTTTGTTCTTAGCCGCCAGAATTGCTCGCTCATTCATTATTTTTGTGGTTAGTAATGATGTTTGGGGGAGGATGGAGTCATGTGTAGAAGTTCACGCAAGTGAGGAAAGTTCTGTGATCGCCATTCACTTGGGAGTGGCCAGAAACGATTCTTTTACATGTGACTCAAGCAGCTCACGACTTCCGGTCTTTGACCAAGTATCCTCTGGATAGCCTAAGAACATCCGTTTGAAGGCGAGCTAAAGTGAGAAGGCGAAACACTCCCTGCATAAGGTTGTGCGCTGGGTTTGGGACCCGCCACGTAAAAAAACACTCCCAATGAAAAAGTTTAAACAGCCTCGGATAAGTGACCCCTCTTTTGATGACGACCATGGCAAACGAATTAAGGACTACGATTTGAGGGCATGCACCTGGAATGTCCGGTCCCTTAATTGGGAAGGTGCCGCTGCCCAGCTGGTTGATGTCCTCGTGAAAATAAAGGCTGACATCACCGCCGTTCAAGAAATGCGATGGACGGGACAAGGAAAGAGACAAGTAGGTCCTTGTGGAATTTACTACAGTGGCCATACAAAGGAGCGCAAGTTTGGTGTTGGATTCGTGGTTGGAGAGAGACTCCGTCGCCGAGTACTATCATTCACTCCTATGAATGATCGTCTAGCCACAATTCGCATCAAAGCGAGGTTCTTCAACATATCGCTGATTTGCGCCCACGCCCCGACGGAAGAAAAGGGGACGATGTGACCAAAGATGCCTTTTATGAGTGCTTGGAGCGCACTTATGAGACCCCCGCCACGATGTCAAAATCGTGCTTGGCGACTTTAACGCCAGGGTGGGCAAAGAAGGTATCTTTGGCACTACGGTCGGTAAATTCAGCCTCCACGAGGAAACATCCCCAAATACGTTGAGGCTGATCGACTTCGCCGGGGCCCGAAATATGGTTATCTGTAGTACTAGATTCCAGCATAAGAAGATTCATCAAGCTACCTGGCAGTCTCCGGATCGAAAAACCACCAACCAGATCGATCATGTTGTGATAGACGGAAGACACGTCTCCAGTGTTTTAGATGCGCGTGCGCTCCGAGGTCCTAACATCGACTTGGACCACTCTCTTGTTGCAGCCAAGATTCGAACCCGCCTCTGTGCAGCAAAAAACGCGCACCAACAAGCACAAGGAAGGTTCGACGTCGAGAAGCTGCAATCACAACAGACAGCCGAACGATTTTCTACTCGGCTTGCACTCCTGCTCTCTGAGAGCACTCGTCAACAACTCGGTATAAGGGAACTGTGGGATGGCATCTCAAACTCCTTACGTACAGCTGCAACCGAAACCATTGGTTTTCGGAAAGTGCAAAAGAACAGCTGGTACGACGAGGAGTGCCGTGTCGCAGCGGAGAGAAAACAGGCTGCCTACCTCGCAACGTTACGATCGACCACAACATGTGCGGGATGGGATAGATACCGAGAGTTGAAGAGGGAAGCAAGACGCATTTGTAGACAGAAAAAGAAAGAGGCCGAAATGCGTGAGTACGAAGAGCTTGATAAGCTGGCCGACAGGGGTAATGCTCGAAAATTCTACGAAAAGATGCGGCGACTTACAGAAGGTTTCAAGACCGGAGTATACTCTTGTAGAACCCCCGAAGGTGATCTAGTCACCGATGCCCAAAGCATACTTAAATTATGGAGGGAACACTTCTCCAGCCTGCTGGATGGCAGTGAACGTACAACGCCAAGAGAAGGCGAACCCGATTCCCCAATCGATGACAATGGAGCAGACGTTCCATTGCCCGACCATGAAGAAGTTCGAATAGCAATTGCCCGCCTGAAAAACAACAAAGCGGCAGGGGCCGATGGATTGCCGGCCGAGCTATTCAAACACGGCGGAGAAGAACTGGTAAGGAGCATGCATCAGCTTCTTTGTAAAATATGGTCGGACGAAAGTATGCCCAACGATTGAAATTTAAGTGTGCTATGCCCAATCCATAAAAAAGTAGACCCCACAATCTGCGCCAACTACCGTAGGATTAGCCTCCTCAACATCGCATATAAGGTTCTGTCGAGCGTATTGTGTGAAAGATTAAAGCCCACCGTCAACAAACTGATTGGACCTTATCAGTGTGGCTTTAGACCTGGAAAATCAACAACCGACCAGATATTCACGATGCAGCAAATCTTGGAAAAGACCCGTGAAAGGAGAATCGACACACACCACCTCTTCGTCGATTTCAAAGCTGCTTTCGACAGCACGAAAAGGAGCTGCCTCTATGCCGCGATGTCTGAATTTGGTATCCCCGCAAAACTAATACGGCTGTGTAAACTGACGCTGAGCAACACTCAAAGCTCCGTCAGGATCGGGAAGGACCTCTCCGAGCCGTTCGATACCAAACGGGGTTTCAGACAAGGCGACTCTCTGTCGTGCGACTTTTTCAATCTTCTTCTGGAGAAAATTATTCGAGCTGCAGAACTGAATCGAGCAGGTACAATCTGTTATAAGAGTGTACAGCTACTAGCGTATGCCGATGATATTGATATCATCGGCCTCAACACCCGCGCCGTTAGTTCTGCTTTCTCCAGACTTAACAAGGAAGCAACACAAGTGGGTCTGGCAGTGAACGAGGGCAAGACGAAATATCTCCTGTCATCAAACAAACAGTCGTCGCACTCGCGACTTGGCTCCCATGTCACTGTTGACAGTCATAACTTTGAAGTTGTAGATAATTTCGTCTATCTTGGAACCAGCGTAAACACCACCAACAATGTCAGCCTGGAAATCCAACGCAGGATTACTCTTGCGAACAGGTGCTACTTCGGACTGAGTAGGCAATTGAAAAGTAAAGTCCTCTCTCGACGAACAAAAACCAAACTCTATAAGTCGCTCATAATTCCCGTCCTGCTATACGGTGCAGAGGCCTGGACGATGACAACAACCGATGAGTCGAACTTAAGAGTTTTCGAGAGAAAGGTTCTGCGAAAGATTTATGGTCCTAAACGCGCATTGGCCACGGCAAATATCGCATTCGATGAAACGATGAGCTGTACCAGATATACGACGACATTGACATAGTTCAGCGAATTAAAAGACAGCGGCTACGCTGGCTAGGTCATGTTGTCCGGATGAATGAAAACAATCCAGCTCTGAAAGTATTCGACGCAGTACCC
>JAPZAG010003097.1:0-12341 GCA_027475135.1 Bactrocera correcta | reverse complement strand
AAAGCTTTAAGCTTCCCATTGGCGGTCAAGTTAAAAGAAACAGAATTAAAGGCGAACTCAGCTTAAACCCTAAACCGCTATTCCTTAATTGGTATTTCACTAGTTTTTCTGAATTTTCTTAAAGCTTCCCGAAATTATTTGAAGCTTTCACCTATATTTGGTTGATTAGTGAGCTTTGATGAAAGTGTATGGATTATTTATCTGAAAGATTTGCTTACAATTTAGATGCTTTTAGGAACTCCGAAGCTTTTTAATTTTGAATAACCAAAAAAAGTTCGCGAAAGAGTGTACAGCTTTATTCAAAATATAAAGCCAAAGCTTTTGAGAGCTTTAAAAAGCTTTAAGCTTCCCATTTGTCGGTCAACGTTATGCATTAAACAGAATGTGAGAAGATGAACTCGGCTTAAGATTACGAAAGGCTGTTAACGCAAAAAAAATTTGTATGCCGCGCCAACAGTGGCACCACCACCTTATCCAGCTGATCTGCGGCTGTATAAAGTTAGCTACCACCAACTGTCTAACCGTTTGCTACTGTTTTTAAAGCAAGAACTCTGCTTTTTTACACTTTTTCATAATATCAGTGTGTGTTTTTATGCACAGCGTTGGCATGCCACGCACGCAATGCCGCAAATGCCGTAGCAATTACTTTGTAATTTAAGTTATTGATTACCACACTGTGCCACAGTGAGCAACAGGGCTCCACTATCAACCGGTAGCAGCGTTCGCTGTATATCCCGACACTGTACGTCCGCGAGTAAGTGAGTGGCAAGAACGAGCTGCCTGTAGCCACGCAACTCAATTGCCGCCTTGCTGTTGCAAATATACTTGCCTACTTCTTCTGGCTGTCTGCAACGTCAACGCGCCTGTCGTCACTCAGCGCTAATCTGCTACTTTTTTTCTTACGCTCCGCAAGTATTACACTCCTGTCTTAGAGCCATCCGTCTGACACACGTCCGTGCAACAAGCAGCCTGTTCAGCTATCCATCCTTTTGGTTTTTGCTGTTTTTTTCTTTTCATGCAGCGTCCCAGCAAGTGCCTCAGGCAGTGCTACTGGTAGTGGCTTTAGTTGTTGTTCTATCAGCTTGCAGGCTCACCTCGCCACCTAACAGTTTAGCTGTCCGCCTGTCGTCTGTCCGTCCATTGGCCTCGTCGTATGCCTTACAGCCGCCTAATTCGTTTGTTTGTTCGCTGCTGTCCGTTGCCTTGTCAAATGTCTAATCTTAATCCAGAGCAAACTTTGCTGTTTTCGTTTACTTTGTTGATTATTTCTTCAAGTTGTTGCTTTTATTGTTTTTTCCGCAATTTTTTTTCTCAATTTCGTTGCAATTTTCCAAAGCAATAGCGCTACTGCTACTGTTTAATATTATTGCTGCTTTTTATTTATTTTTTTGCTTCTTAAAACTCATTTCAGTTTCAGCGTTTCGCTCTCCGCTCTTCGTCCGCTTTCCATCGCAAGTTGTTTACTTTTGGTTGCGTTCAATTTGGGTTTTGGCTATTGCATTTATGGGCATTGTCTGCTGCATGCATTGCAGTCGAGTGATTGATTTCAGAAAATTGCCAATTTTTTTCTTTTATTGCTTCTCTCACGTGCTGTGTGCGCCCGTGTTCTGTGTAATAGTTTCTGTTTTAGGTATGTATTGTGCGTGCGATTTTAGCATTTAAAAATCTATTTTAATTTTGTTCGAGTGGAAAATTGCAATTGTCACCAGAGTATAAAAAGGAAATATTTGCTTGATTGAAATATCGTTGAACAAGTTGTCTGACAGCATTCCAACTCAATTGAGTGGAGAATTACCATATATGGAGAGCTAAAATTTTTTTCATGAATAAATTTGGTGAATTGTATTCGTGTTTGTCACGTGGGGTTTTCGATTTTAGGAAATTATGTAATTGAGAACTTCTCTAAGTAGAATATTAGGTTAGTTTAGGTTACGCTGTCACGCTGTCACGCCATTCATCGACCTACAGGTCTTTTGTAACGCAAGATGTAGGTACCTCATTAATACGAGCTAAAGTTCACATCGTGCTTCTTCGAAGTTTAGTAGATACTTGAGATCTAATTCTCATACTTCATTTAGTTCCTTGAACTGCTAAGCTACTACTTTTCTAAGCCGTATTCTAGATAAGGCCGGAGAGTCGAAAATTTCATTTTTATATCGGTTTTATACACTTCTGTATTGTTTTTTTTTGATAATTTCATTAACTTTTTCGTTTTCCGGAACGCCATTGTACAATATTAGGAAACAAAAACAAAAAAAAAAGAAACAAAAACAAAAAAAAAAAAAAATTTTAATTATAATATTAATAATAATTTCTTTTGCCCTGTGGCATGAGGCAGAGTCGTCTTGGAAAATTAACTTTTTACAGTGTGAAAAGTGGTGTTCTCCAAAATTTTTAAATATTTTTCTGCGTTCACTGTTCCATCAAAAAGTTGTCTTCAGAATGCAAAAATAAAGACAATGCTGATTTGTGTTTACGATTCCGAGGGTATTGTACACCGAGAGTTCGTCCCCCCTGGCCATATGATTAATGCTGTGTTTTACCTTGGTGTTATGAAGCGTCTTTTGTCGTGCTCGACCGAATACCGTGAGGCAGGGTCCTGGCGCCTGTTGCACGATAATGCGCTGTATCATCGGTCGAAGCTTGTCACTGATTTTTTGACAAAAAACTCCATACTAACCATTAATCACTCACTCCACTCACCTCATCTGGCACCCTGTGATTTTTACTTATTTGAAAAACTTTATTTGCCCATGAAAGGACACTGGTTTCGGAACATTTCAGCTATCCAAAAGGTGACGACCGATATTCTCAAGAGCATTCCGAAAAATGACCTTAAACACTCATTTGAAATGCTAATTGACCGGGCTAAACGCTTTATCGAAGCACAAGGAAACTACTTTGAATAAAAAATATAACTTTTGAAAAATATAAATTTTTTGTTTTTTTTTTTTTTTTGACAGTACTGTTTCTTTTGCGACAGACCTTGTAGCTCTCTAGTCCTGTAAAAAAAAGAAACAATCCCAAAACATTACGGATGGGGTGTGCTCCAATTATCCACAATTCTTTCCAACTTTCTATCTTCTCGCTCTGAAGTCATTATTTTACGAAACGTTCCTTTTTTCCAATCAGTGACGCCCGAATTGTTGTGCATTGGTAAAATTCTGGACACTGTCTAACCGCTGGACATTGTAGAACCAATCAGACTCGGCAATTATAGAAATTGCGTGACTGGACTTGTTATCACTACTTAACGTAATTATTTTGATTTTTCTTTCACACTTAATTTATTTCTTTTCCACATTTTTATTTAAAAGTTTGCCCTTAAGTCTATTTTTCACTAATTTATGATTTAAAACACAAAGAACTCTTAACTTAAATTTATTTATATATGCAGTGCATTTAAATGGTATTAAAAATACTCGAAGATGAACAAAAAACGAGAAGATAAAGCAGACAGAAAAAGATACTAAATGCGCAGGTTGATATATTTCAGTGATGTATTTTCTATCATCGTAGCCGCTTTCTGGCTGCCACAATATCTACTGCCTTCTTGCTTCTTAACGCCAAGTTCCCCCAAACAATTTTGAAAAAATCGAATTATTGTTTTGCATAAATTGCTACTGTATACTCGTAGAAATAGTATAGAATTAGTCCCGAAGGTCAGCAAGACCGAGAAGCAGCTATAAAAGTGTGAGGAACGCTGCGGGAAATCCGGCCGCTCCAACGCCTTCGGTAGCGGCAGCTACTGTGTGCCTTTGGTTTAAACCGATTTTTCTCCGAACCACGTTTTTTCGCATGGATGATACTTAGGCAGTTCCCGTAAAGGTGGTTATCTGGTTATATGGTTAAGTGATTAAGTAAGCAACAACAAAATGCGGTATGACAAAACCACCAACTTTAACCAACCTAGGCCCTTGTTTACAGATAATGTGGTTGTTTGTTGTATTTCCAGTGTTAGAAAGTCGTTGGAATTTAACTAAATGGCAGCAAAAAAAATAAATTAAACTAAGCGCATGGCATTTCCATTTAGATTTTCTTATTGTAAACTCAGCTATTAACAGCTGTTTTTTTTTACAATCAGCAAATTTCGAACTCAAAAAAATGGAGTTGTAGCGAAATAAAAGAATGAGAAAATTGGAAATAGAAATGAAACACAAAAATAATAATAGTAACAATATAATACAATAACCAATAAATCTCCCTTTTCAAGAGTATGTTGTGCAGCACACAGCAAACAAGTACCCACTTATTAACAAATTTTTGACTCTCTTGGTCTTTATTTGTATCCGCATTTGTTTCAAACTACAAAACTTTTCTTTAAGAATCCTGAAACAATTTTCGAGTCTAACAAGATACTGGTTATGTACTTTGTTGAATTGAGCTTGTCTTTCAAAGTCTCATATTTCTTGTTCAATAAAGTCTATTTCCTGAATAGAAGAACTTATTTTAAATTCGATTATTTTGCTTTTTAAACTTTGTTTAGGCATTTTATAAGTAGGAATTTCATTGAACTAGAATTGTAAACAATGAACAGCTGTTTGTGTAAAAATAAGCAAATAACCTTAAATAGGATGTTCACTCAGCATGGAGGTTATTTTTAATCTAATAATCACATAACCCCATAACCACCTTACCGTGAACAGCCTAACTCTCATTTCAAAACTATTGCACTTATCGATATGAGTAAAACGGCATTTTGCTCTTTAGATGTCTGGCTATGGCCTCACGCGCAGCCAGAAATATTCATTATTATTTAAAAATGTTATAAACAATTTTGCCATTTTTTTTTTTTTTTTTTTCATTGAAAATGTTTCATTCTGCTTGAGGCCATAGCTAATTCAATATCGAACATGAAACCGTTTTGTTTTTTGCTTTTAGATAATTCTTTTTCAAGAAATGATGTCATCCATCTACGAATCGGATGAGTTTCAGCAGCCATTTTCAGGACCGCCATTTTAAAAAACATAATAAAAAAAAATAAAGTAATTTAATAAATGTATGTACTCTCATTGCAAACATAAATCAAGAGAAGCTTTGGGAACTCTTCTGCTTGATATTCTGCAGAGCTAATAAAATTAGTCTGGTTAGAACGTCGAAATAATATTAGCACTTGTCTTGGTCATTTCCAATAAGTAATATATTATATATGTATAAATTAGATGAGTCAGACACCTTCGTTGTTTATAGGGCTCAGAGATCTGGAATATGCATTAAGGATTTAGTGCATCTAAATCTGTAGCGACTGTTTTAAGGTATGGGCTCATTGTGCTGTTCGCAAAGATACGCTCTGTAATTTTTGGTGTTCTGAAACAATAAGTGTGGATCAAGGGTAATCTGCAGTCTAACGGATACTTGAAAGCATAGCTTCTGGGAAAAATCGCTCATCAATCTTTATATGCTTTCGTCTAAACTTTTCGAAAATGAGGTTACCACCATCGAAGCTGAGTGACAAGTGAGGGTCGTATGGAAAGAAATTATTTATTTTAAAAAGTTAAAAATCTTCGGGAGTCATTCAAAATCCAAAAAAAGTGGATAGAAACCAAGCGTAGTCAAAACCAAGCGAAGTCAAAGGTCTACGGAGGTCAATCTACATATACTACAATTTCTTACACTTATGTTTTTTTTCCGCTGGTGTGGGTAATACCACGCTGTTGTTGCTCTTTTCCACTCCTGTCGTCGCTTCAATCAACTGACTTGTTGATTTTGTGGTTATAGCCATAACGCTAATGCATGTTTTGTGGGCAGGATTAGGCATTTTTATGAGCGACGCATCAAAACAATTTCACATTCACACGCAAAAGCCTACCTCAATTTGTATGCTTGCTCCAATGTGTGAGTGTCGGCATGTTTTTAAAGCAATATTTTCAATGTACACACAAAAAACTAATCCCTTGCTGTTAGTTGGGCAGTGTGACTAACCTCACTTTACTACTGCAAAGCCTCTAGTTGCCAGCTTTTACGTATCTCACACCTTTCTGTCTCATCAGCGTCATGTGCGCCTGTGTGTGGCTGCGGCATTTTGTCACAAAGTACCTTTGCACTCGTAATTCTTGGCATATGAGCTGATTAGCAACAATGTTGCGCGACATTTTTGCTGCTCAGCAAAAATGTCTGACACTCCATTGCCATTAAGTTGCTTGATTGTGTCGTGTGTGAATGTGTATGCCGCGGCATTGGAGGTTAAAATATGGTCTGCATGCTCTTAACGAAATTCGTACTAAAATCAGTCTAGATTGCGGATTTATCAGCTGCGTTAATAACTCGAGTACTTTGCGGTATCAATAGTGTGGCATAAAATTAATTTTTATGTAGCGACAGAAGCTTAAGTAAAATTTGTTATTGGTTGTGGTTGATAAGGTGAAGAGCAGACGCTGGTAAAAGTGGTGGGAATCATGTTCGTCGTTGTTCGTGGATAAAGTGGAAGCTTAGTGCAGTTTATAAGAAGAAAAATGTTCTCACCAAGGCATGTCACAGTTTTGGCAAAGCAAATGAATGAGATTTGTTAGAATCCAACGAATTTTAACAGGCATAGCATGGGATATTATTGCACAAATAAGGGGTCTAACCATATGAAGGCTATACAGAAATAGACGAAGTTAAAGAAAGGGCTTCCTTTTTTGAGATATTTGGAAAATATTCTATTCTAAGTACTTTCAGCCTCTGTTCAGCATTGAACACTAAATCACAAGCAATAATTTTGCTAGATATAGGAAAACGTAAATTAATATTGATATACAAAATGTATAAATGTATTAAAATATATCGAATTTTCGTTATTATAAAAAAAATAAATTTCGAAAACTTTGATAGCGTCCAAAAAGAGAAGAAACTATGGAAAGTCTTGCCTCTCTTGACATTAAATTAATTAAGGGAAATATTATTTATCTTCATTTTAAAGCAGATTTCAATTCAATTTTTGTTAGAAAAACGAAAATATATATTTATATCAATATACAAAATTTATCGTTAATCGCTATTGTTTAAATATATCGATTTTTAGATTGTCTGTGAATAATAGAGTTCGAAAAGCTAGATAAAATTTTGCAGATGATTGTAATAAAAAAATATCGATTTCGATAAAAATTTGACAATCGATAAATTATCGATTTATACAGATTAGAACTATTGACTTTTTCATGAGCTATTTTAAAAATAAATGTCAAGAATTGTGTTTAAAGTACCACAGTGTGTTTTTTTCGACCATTTCAAAGCTGAAATCGGACATTAAAAACGGTTGGCTTGGTGTTGAAAAACCTTTATTTATATCGATATAGAAACTTTATCTATATGCTTACATAAAATATCGATTTTTCGATTGTACGGGAATAACAAGGTTAGAGAGGCTAGATAATTTTCATACACAAATATATTAAAATAAATAATAATATCGATTTCTATACAAAGTCGACAACAGAAAAAAAAAAAGATTTCTGTAGATCGGAACAATCGACTTTTCCATTTATTATTTTTAAAAGAAATGTAAAGAATTTTTTTCCCAGTACTTCAATGTGGTATCGTCTCTTCAAGAGGAAGACAATTTGCGAACTTTTGATATTATTTTTTTGGATCTTCTAAAATCTGCTGCTTTCTTGACTCTTATGGAGTAAAATAATTTATTAATTGATTTTTAAAGGATGCTGAGGTTTTATAATGGTGATATTAATCTGAAATATTTTTTAGGCAGGACTCTGGCATTTGTATAATATACAGATGTTTTTCAATTTAAACTTTTTAAAAAACTAAGGGGGTATTCTAGTCTAGAAGCATGAATTTCAGGTAATTTTTAAAGTGTCGTAAAAAACGGCAACTAATATTTTTACAATACATTTTTTATTAGTTAATTGTTAATTTTAGAAGAGTAGAGAAAAAAATTAAAACCTAAAAAAATAAAAAGGTTTAAAAATTATGAGCTGACAAAATGGGCGGTCTCTAAAAATTTCCACCTGACCATACCCAGGATTTCAACCCCCCTAGTTCTCTGAAACCAAAAAGAAAAAAAGATTATTAATCTAAAATAATGTCGCAATGGCCGGAACTACGGAAAAGTGGAGAAACAATTTTTCTAAAAATGGCCACTGCCGAAAAAAAAAGTTTTTTTGGAAATATTTTTCTGACTAGTTCGAATTTTTTTAAAATAAAAAAAGAAAAAATTTTGCAGATGGGGCTAGTTCCAATCATAGTCAAGTCTATAAAGAAGACTCTGTAAAAATTTCAAGTAAATCGGTACTGAGAAATCGTGGGTATCGTTTCAAAAAAGTCAGTTTTGAGAGAAGCGCGTTTAAGTTTTCGCGTTCCACCCGAACCAGTTTGGGTGCCTGGTCAGAAAAATGCCTATATCTCCGAAAATAATTTGAATTTTGAAAAATCCTCTTGCACACATATTCTTGAATAGTTAAACTTTAAAAATATAAAACAAAAAAATTTCGATTTTTTTTAATTTCTAAACTAGAATACCCCGTTAAGAAAGTAAAGCGTGAAAAAAATATACATGAAATCCTTCTCTTTAGTAACGGGTGATTTTTTTAAGAGCTTGATAACTTTTTAAAAAAAAAAACGCATAAAATTTGCAAAATCTCATCGGTTCTTTATTTGAAACGTTAGATTGGTTCATGACATTTACTTTTTGAAGATAATTTCATTTAAATGTTGACCGCGGCTGCGTCTTAGGTGGTCCATTCGGAAAGTCCAATTTTGGGCAACTTTTTCGAGCATTTCGGCCGGAATAGCCCGAATTTCTTCGGAAATGTTGTCTTCCAAAGCTGGAATAGTTGCTGGCTTATTTCTGTAGACTTTAGACTTGACGTAGCCCCACAAAAAATAGTCTAAAGGCGTTAAATCGCATGATCTTGGTGGCCAACTTACGGGTCCATTTCTTGAGATGAATTGTTGTCCGAAGTTTTCCCTCAAAATGGCCATAGAATCGCGAGCTGTGTGGCATGTAGCGCCATCTTGTTGAAACCACATGTCAACCAAGTTCAGTTCTTCCATTTTTGGCAACAAAAAGTTTGTTAGCATCGAACGATAGCGATCGCCATTCACCGTAACGTTGCGTCCAACAGCATCTTTGAAAAAATACGGTCCAATGATTCCACCAGCGTACAAACCACACCAAACAGTGCATTTTTCGGGATGCATGGGCAGTTCTTGAACGGCTTCTGGTTGCTCTTCACCCCAAATGCGGCAATTTTGCTTATTTACGTAGCCATTCAACCAGAAATGAGCCTCATCGCTCATCGGACACGGACGCGAAACACATTTCGAACCGAACACTGATTTTGGTAATAAAATTCAATGATTTGCAAGCGTTGCTCGTTAGTAAGTCTATTCATGATGAAATGTCAAAGCATACTGAGCATCTTTCTCTTTGACACCATGTCTGACATCCCACGTGATCTGTCAAATACTACTGCATGAAAATCCTAACCTCAAAAAAAACACCCGTTAATTCAAACCCGTTCCGGCCTTGACTGTTAGATGTGACTCTTGTATGTTAATAGTAAAGCTAATTGCTACTGAAACAAAAAAAAAAAGAAGAAATAAAACGAATAGAATTTAAACAGCTTCAGGATTACGTCTTACAATTGGAGTTCTGACTGGAAGAGTTGTTTCTAAAGCAGTTTCACATTCTGAATTTCATTTCAGCGAACGCAACCAAACAAAACTTTATTTAGTTGAGAGAAGAAGACCAATATTTTTAAGGCTTTGGCGTTGTTAGGCTAAAATGTAGCTTTCTTAAACCTTTGAATGAAAATAAATATCAAAAGCTTAACTAAAAATGACAAATCTACGTGTGCTTCACTATAAGAAACTTTTTGAAACAACATTTAGTGCTTTACATATCACAGTGGACAAGGAATAGTAAGACTTTTTTATTTCAATTTCGCGCGAAAACCGTTCAGGAAAGCCATCAACATCACCTGATGATCGACATATCAATAAAATAAAAGGATTGGTGCTTGAGACTCGACGGTTAATAGTCAGAGATCTTACTGGCATCGTTGGAATATCGAAAGGATCAATGAAAACCATTTTGAAAACTCATTTGGGCCTAAGAAAAGTGAAAGCACCATTCATTCCTCAATTTTTTTGTTAAACAGCTTCGTGATTACGTTTGCGAAACAATGCTTTCCGACTACCAGTGTTTCCTGAAACTTATTATTACTAGCGATGAGTCTTGGATTTATGCTTACGACCCGGAATCCGAAGATCAACCGGCCAAATATCGTGGCTAATGGGAGCCGAAGGCGAAACAATTACTTCTAACCCAAAAATCAAGGTTATGTTAACAGTTCTTTTCGATCGTGTGGCGCACTCCGAAATCCTTTTGACCAGCTAAACTGTAAAGAGGGAATACAACTTGAGTTCTAGGTATCGTTTGTGCGAGGTTATTCGTAAAAATAGTTCGAAAATATGAACCGAAAACTCTTGGTTTTTGCACCACGATATTGCTCCGTCGCATACTGCATTGATTTTTTGTGAGTTTATCGCCAAATTTGCAATGAATATCGTGCTGTAACCAATGTATTCAAATGATTCGCCAAGCGCATTGAAGGCTCCTGTGGAATTTGACTTTGAAAAATATTTGGAAGTCTGGAGAAAACGTTAACCCAAATTTATTGGGACGTTTGGGGATTACTTTGAATTTGAAGAATAAGTTAAAAATGTCAAAATTATGTTTATGTCTTACTATTTCTTACTTTTTTTAGCTCGCAGTAGCATACTCTGAAATTCTTAAGTATAAATTAAGTATAAAAATAAAATATATTAAAAGTGGAACCGATTTCTTCACTGAAATAGTAATAATGTAACTCCAAGCCTCTTCTGTTAGAAATGAATAACTTCGTTTACATTTGCCTTGTATTAGTAGTTGCAGCAAATATTATTTTCTGATTAATGTTGAGTCGAATATACAATCAATATTGGATTTTGGAAATCTAATTTTATATATTAAAAAAATACATTATTTTTTGTTTAATATTTGAATACTTATTATGTAAAAATTTTGATTTTCCAACATAAACCATTCACATTCACTGTCGCAACAACCGCTAAATATAAAACGAGTTCGTTGCTTAAGTCTTTCATATCATTACAGAAAAGCTAGTCATTTCTAATAACTCACAGTTTGCATATATTTTTTCCGCATATAATAAGTGTTTTCCCCGCTTGTTTGTTTTTACTGTGCTGGCGCGGTGCTTTAGCCGCAACTTAGTGCAAATAGCTAATGTAATTAAAATTTTATGACGCCATTCTGTTTGCTAAGCACGAATCACTACAAATTGCCAACGCTTAATTGCTTATTAAGCGACAATAATGGCGGCGGCAAATAGCATCAATGGCGGCACAAATTAGACAGGATGGACGGCCATACAATAAAATGCATACACTCATATAGTACATACTAACAGCTGTTTGCTTTGAAGTACAAAAGTGTATGTATGTAAAAATTAGCGCCGTTGTTGGAAAAAAGGATAAAAAACCGTTGTTGCCTATCAACAAATGTTTAAACATGTTTCAAAATGATTTTTAAAGCGCGTTTAAGTGAGAAAAAATCTGATAATGGGTAAAAACGACAATTTATTGGCTGTTACGACAAGTGTAGCTGTGGTTGTGTTGGCAGTTACAAATAATTATGCATGCTTGATTAAAAACTTTATGATTTTCCAATACGCACGCTGCATAGGAAAAATAATATTTTTTTTTTTTAATTAAACACGATTTTTTATGCTGTTTTTTATGACTAATTTAGGCTTATTGGCAAGTTAAGTCGCATTGATGTTACTGTTAATTATAGTCTTTAATTTAGTTTAAGTATTTTGCGCTACAAAAAGTTTTTGATCCAAAACTGATGGAAGTGCTCCGACAATATGAAACAATAACTTAAAAGGGTTTTTAAAGAGTCGGTAAGGGTCTTTCGCAGTAAATTTTCAGGACATTTTTATAATGGATTGCAAAAAAAGGACAGATAATATTTGCTCAAAGTTTCCTATTTCAATAATTAATAGTTAAACTTGCTGCAAAACAACAAAACGATAATAGTTTTTTAAGGCTAGGTTCCTCTAAAAAACGAAATTTTTTTCAATATATTTTATTTTTATTACAAAATATGTTCAGTAATCAATTTTTTTTTCATATGAAAGTCATATCGCTCATTTGCTGCAAGACCGGCATAAGTCAAAAAAATCGATTTTCCAGAAAACGCGTTAAAAGTTTTCAACTGCCTCCAATCTTACACGGAAAACAGGAAGTATATTCTCTTCTCAAGCGGAGCATATAAGTGGTATTCATATGAATTTTTCACTCAACATGAAGTATGATATAACGAACAATTCTGCATC
>JAPZAG010003096.1:0-12347 GCA_027475135.1 Bactrocera correcta | reverse complement strand
TGCTCGTACTTATTCTTCTAAATTAAGTTCTCCGTTTTTCTCAATTAATTCACTTATTATATTTGTTACAAGTGATTTTCGTACGCCAAAAGCTATAGCAGCAACTAAAACTAGTAGCACACAGCGGCTTCGCGCTGAATGATGCCCTTGACTTACATTATCTTTCAATTTCATAAGAGAGTTATGATAGGCAAGTAAACATTTCACTATCAACAACATAGAACACAACACATCATGAGCGCAGATCACATCACAAGCTGAAATCACATCACACGCATACATCACAGAGCAACACAGCTTCAGAAGAGTACGTAGATTTTGTGCTGTAGTTGAAAAGTAAAGTTTTGTTGAGTAAAAAAATCTCAATACTTAAAATTTCTTTCAGTTATTAGGCGTGATATCCACTTATGGATTTCAAAAAGTTAAAAAAATAAATTTTTTGTTTTGCATAGTATTTACATTGGAACAAAAAAGCACACAAAAATTGCGAGTTTTCCCATGGATATAAATGTAGATCAAAGAATTTGTCTTAAATTTTGGATAGCGCTTGCGGTGATTGAGTTTTACTAAAAACACAAGCTTACGAGTGGTACAAAGCCTTCAAAGACGGTCGAGAAATCGTTGAAGACATGCTTCGTTGTGAACGACTTTAATGAAAATATTAAAAAAATTTGTCGTCAGGCAAGCGTTGAGCGTTGGCACGGGAGCTCGACACCGCTCGCTAGTCCGTTCGAATGACTTTGATGGATATTTTGAGTATGAAACGCGTACTTGCTCGACTCGTCTCAATGGAGCTGATTTTTTTTTTTTTTCAAAAAGAGTAGAGGCTTTTTACTCTTTAGACATGATTGATAGTGCGAATTCCTATCTCACATTCATGGAGAGCATTATAACTGCCAATGAGACATGGGTTTATGAGTTTGAAATGCAAGCAAATCAACAATCATCGGAATGGTTGGAAAAAAACTAGCCGGAACCAAAAACCTCACGCCAAAGCCATTCAAAAATCAACATAATGCTCATTGTTTTTTTCGATATTCGTGGTTTGATGCATCATGTATTTGTTCCAGAGGGAAAGACGGTCAATAAGGAGTTCTATTTGGCCAAATTAAGGCGAACATCCGTCGAAAACGCGCGGAATTATGGAATTCATAGAGCCAGGATTGTGATCGAATTTAAAGCTAAAGAGGCAATGAATACCATCGATCAATCACCGTATTCACCAGATTTGGCTCCGGCTGATTATTTCTTGTTCCTAAAACTGAAATTGCCGCTCCGTAGAAGGCTTTTCTAATGGATCGCAGAGATAAAACAAAATTCGCTGAAGGAGCCAAAGGCCTTGCCAAAAGGTACTAATGAAAAGTGTTTCGTGGACTGGCAAAATCATTGGCATAAGTGTGTTACAACTGGTGGGGATTACTTTGAAGGCGACAAAATAAATATTGATGAATAATTAAAAATTTTGCGTTTTATTAACAATTTTCGGGTACTTTTTTGTCACAATGTATATTTGAAAATATTCTCCGAAAATTTGAAATTGAGCCGGCATTAATTTTTATAGCTGTTTGTAGGAAATTTTAAAATTTTTATAATCTGTTTCCAAAACTTTTTCAAAAGTCGGTGAGGAAAATTACTCAGAAACGGTTGAACTGAATAAAATTTGGAAATAGTTTCGATTTTTAAACCACTTTGAAAAGTAAAATTTTTCTTAAAACCGATTTTTTTTTGGGAAAGCCGCATTTTGTCCAAATATTTTTTTTACAATTTCCAGGCACTTTTTTGTCACAATGTATATTCGAAAATATTCTCCAAAAATTTGAATTTGATCCGGCAGAAAGTTTCATACATACTTGTAAGAATTTTTTAACCTATTATAATCTGTTTCCAAAACTTTTTCAAAAGCCGTTGAAGAATATTGCTCAGAAACGGCTGGATCGATCAACTTGAAATTCTGTGATGTATTTGTCAGATATTGATCAAAAGAATAAAGATTTTGAAATAATTTCGATTTTGAAATCACTTTGAAAAGTAAAATTTTTCTAAAAAAAAGTATAGAAAAAAGTTAAAAATTTTCAAATAATAACCATTAAATTTTCATAATTCAGTAGTCTATATTCAAAACCACATACCGTTAAGTTGACGCGTGTCTTTGTTGTTAAACAAATGTTTCGGCTATAATTAATCGATTAATTGCAGTAATCGTTGTAATTCAGCTCAGACGCACGTTTCGAATTTTTAATTGCAACAAAAAGCCATATAACCGCAAAGCACGTTTGTTGCGCGCGACTTGAAAGCCATAAGTTTTTCGAAAAAGAAAATGCCAAAAATATTATAAATTTATTTCATATATATATATGTATATATATTTTTTGATTTATTTAATAATTTATTTTCAACGCAATCGGCCAGTACTTTTCTGCTAGAACGTAATTATTTATTTTAATTGCACATAGAGTACTTAAACACATATATACATACACACAGATGTATGCCTGTGTATTATGTTTGTATATATATGAATTTGTCAAAGCAGGAGCGTCACACCGATTTTCTATTAATTATTATATTTATAGCAACATCGCTTGCGTTGGGAGCGTTCAAGCGAAGCGTACAACTTGTTTCTTACGCGTTTGCAAAGGTACTGAATTTGACAAAATTCAAATTCTACCAATAAAGCCCGCGAAAAAGTCGAGCAACAGCGAAATCTCTCCCATGCACATGCAGTTACACATGTAAGCGTATATAAAATGTACATATGTTTGCGTGTGAATACATATACATACATATGTGTGAACGACACTCAGCGACTACTCAGTCGCGACTAACTAACTGATTGACTGCGGCACTGACTAGCTGACAGCCTCACTGACTGTCTACCTCACTAACAGTCTCACCTTCTGCCCGACCGGCTAGCTACCCACTAACTCATTAAGCCGACAGCGTCTGTGTGCTCGCGCTGCTCGGGAAGCCCTCTTGTGCCCTTAGCTGCGGCTATGTTTACAAGCCGCACAGTCTGCCGGCGTATACACTTCATATGTATCCACATGGGTGGGTAAGTAGCTGTGTAGGTGTGCGCTTCCGCCCTCCCACCGGCGGCGCATGTTCGGCCAACCACTTGCTGATACTCGGCCAGCTATCGTGCAATTGAGTTCTCAATCATCGGAAGCATCAAAATTGTACTATTATAGTATGAGTACACTTGTAAAGTACGTAGTATCACAACAACAATAAGTAAAAAATAACAACAAACAAAATTACAAAGCCACAACAAAATCATTCACCTACTATAACTAAAAGTTTTTGTGAAACAGTGAGCTTCATAGCGTTTTAGTTTGCTCACATCCCTCTGCTTTGTTGAATTTGGTTCTCGCAAGGTAGCTCTGTTGGCAGCGAAAGGTTTTCTCTACAAGTATGAGCTGTTAGCACTCTTCATACTAGCGTACTGAGGCTGAATATCTGTTTGGGGAACTTCGGAAATATTCCAAATGGTTTTAAAGAATATAATCAACCTTGGACTCCTTCATTGCCACAACCGTCAGGTCATCTGTGGAAAGACTGCAGTCAGTATAGGAAAAAAGACTTTTCATCGCCAATATCGCTGATCTTACCTTGTTAATTACGCTCGGAGTGTATGTTGTGCAGTGTTGTGACTTCAGCTCAGCTACCACGTTACCCGATCCAATCCATCGTTACTGGACTAAAGCCACGTCGTTGTCACCCTTCTCTAAGTTGAGAACAAGCTCGGCATAGGCGATCTTACTTTTGTGGAGGTTTACTTGGAGTACTCTCAGCTCTTGGTTTTAGACCATCAAACTGCTGACTGGGTTCTTTCTCCACCCACACTTCCTGTAGGACAAGTGAAGTCGTTATGATCTCTTCTATATAGAGATCCTTCTCCATTTCACCCATCTCTTACGTGTTTTTGTAGCCGTGCGCGAAGGAACACGCTCCACCGCCCTCGCGTACAGAATATCCTTATTGATCTGGTGGATATAGCTTTGGCCTCCATCTTTGTTGACCGATTTGGCCACGCTTAATACCTTCGAGTCGCTTGTCAGCACGTCTGGATTCTGTCGTTGTCCACCACGCGAGGTGTGCTTACCTTCGCTTTGGGCATCGATGAAATACTGCTGTGGTCTACCACCTCCAGGTTCGCTTCTTTCCACAGGTTTGGAAGCATTCTAACCGCTTTCTTTCCCTATGTTAACGGCGGGTCGCCGTTATATCGTGTTAGCTAAGATCTTAGCTTATTCCATTCCTCAAGTTATTGCTAATCTATTTCACTTAGATGTTCTTAAGAAGAGAAATTGATGGACCAAAAAACTACTACTAACTAATGTCTAATGAAAGATACTGCTAGTTTTAAACTCCTCATTTAAGCGGTTACATGGGTTTCTACGGAGTCGTTCTCGAGAAATCTTGCAAACCGACTTCAAAAACACAGTTTCGAGAAAAACGCGTTTAAAGACGGCGCAGTTAGCGTAGCTAGTCTCAAGCGCACAAGTTCTCAAGACTGTATCTCCGTAACTATTACTCGGATCAACTTGAGAATTTGGGACAATATTCTAGAGGTGTTGTAGAATTTAACGAGATGATTAAAAAAAAATCGATTTTTCGAAACCCGTAAACCATTGTAACTCTTTAAATGATGATCTCGGACATTTTCTATAGAGAAAATTTTGAAAATTTAGAATTGGACTCGTCTGGGATTGGAATCAACGACTTACAGAGAATTAATTGATTTTCTCAACTCATTTTTCCAATAAAGTTATTTTCAAATTATTTTTTATAGAGCTTTCTCATATTTTCATTATTGAAAGCAAAAGCATTATATTTGCTGTCCCTCAAGTCTCTTTTACCAAATGTAGGGTGTACATGTAGAAGTTGTTAGCAAATATTTCTTAAGTATTGCATTTATATATAGACATCTTTTGCTTGTATGCGTGTATTTGTGTAACAGTCCTCTCGCGAGCAGCACTAACACTCTCGTCTGGCGTTAACAAAACGTCTTACGATTGGGTTGGTTTACGACATCATTGATCTTTTCAAAGTTAATCCATAGAAGCGGAGAATTTATGTAAACATATAGTATGTATGTCTCTTTTCCGATGTCTATTAATTAGTGAATGAAAAAGCTACTCCCTGTGACCTTCTACAAACTCATATGAAGTTGGCTTGTTCTTGTTCGGCACCGTGTTTCATTCATAAAATTTACGAAAGTGAAGTATACACTGCGCGTCATTAGGTTAGCACATGTAAGCAGCGAATTCTTTGGCATTTTATTGCGTGGCACTTGGCAGCTACTTTATTGTTTATTTGGAAATAGCGCCATCCTAAACCAGCTTATCCTACAGGGATTGTCCGGAAAGTAATAGGACTGATTTTCTTCCGCCGCGGCTGTACTTCGGAGCTTGCGCGCACCGACTGGATTCGGTAAAGGGCGTTCCTAGCTAACGAACGGCTGGTCAGTTGTCTCCGATCACCCAGAGAGTCTGAGCAAACATTTTCGCGCGACGTGTTTCTGTGAGTGGTACAAGCCGAAAATGTAGCTGAGGTACTCGATTAAATTCTGTGTGAAACTCGGTAAATATACGACACAGACGTTTGATATGATCAAGTAGGCTTACCCAAATGTTGCTTTAGCAACAAGTGCTGTGCTGCGGTGGCACCGCCATGAATTTGTTCCTCCTGAACAAACCGTCAACGCCAAGTTTTACGTGGAAGTCCTCAAGAGACTGAAACGGAGGTTTAATCGGGTCCGACAAGACATCGCAGCCGATTGGCGGTTGCACCACGACCACGCCCCGGCTCACACCGCCTTTCTTGTGAGCAGCTGCCTAACAAAGGCCGGCATCCCAACGCTTCCGCAGTCGCCCTACAGCCCAGATGTGGCCCCGGACTTTTTTTTAGTTTCCTTGTTTGAAAAGGCCGACGAAAAAGGATCCAAGCTCGGCCCACAAGGCTCTTTCAGAGAATATCTACCGTGACGCCTTCTATGCTTTGAAATCGCGCTGCCAGCGGTGCATCGACGCAGAAGGAGCCTATTTTGAAAGTATTTATAGAATTTTAACGATTGGCTCAATAAATTTTTTCAAATCGACTCAGTCCTATTACCTTCCAGACAAACCCTGTATATAAATCAGACTATATCCTCCTGAGGTTAGAATACTGAAGTTATGGAGGAAACACTCCTCCAGCCTGCTAAACGGTAGTGAAAGTGTAACATTTGGAGTTGACAAACCCAATGCCACACTCGATGACGATAGAGTAGATGTTCCATTGCCCGACTATGATGAAATACGAATAGCAAATATTCACCTGAAGAACAACAAAGCGACGGAGGCCGATGGATTGCCGGTCGATCTAGTCAAATACGGCGGCAAAGACTGATAAGGAGCATGCATCAGCTTCTTTGTAGAATATATCTTGGAAAAGTCCCGTGAAAGGAAGATCAACACACACCTCATTGTCGATTTTAAAGCGGCTTCTACAACACGGAAATTAACTGCCACTATGTCTGAAGATGGTATCCACGCAAAGCTGACGCTGAGCAACACCAAAAGTTCCATCAGGATCGTGAAGGAACTCTCCGAGCCGTTCGATGCCAAGCAATCTTTCAGTCAAGGAGACTCCTACCGTGTAACATCTTCAATCCATTCCTAGAGAAAATAATAATAGAAAATAACGAGCTGCAGAGCTAAATAGAGGTACAATTTTCTATAAGAGTGTGCAGCTGCTAGCGTACGCTGATTTCTGCTTTCTCCATACTGGATAAGGAAGCGAAGTGTATGGGTCTGGTCCTGAACGAGGACAAAACGAATTATCTCCTGTCATTCAACAATCGTTGCACTCGCGACTTGGCTCGCACGTCACTTTTGATAGTCACAACTTCGAAGTCGAAGAAAATTTCATCTATCTTGGAATCAGGATTATCACCCACAACTACGTCAAGCTCAAAATCTAATGTAGAATAAGTCTTGCCAACAATTGCTACTTCGGACGGCGTAGGCAATTGAAAAGTAAAGTCCTCTCTCGACGAACATAGTCTAAGTTCTACATACAAGTCACTCATCATCCCCGTTTTGCTGCGGAAGATGCACGGTCTCGAAAATGGATCACCAATTATAATACAAACATTAATCATAATCTCGAGAAAGCTTGACAAAAGAGTGTAAGTTGAAGTATTCATCATGTCAATACAATTACATAATACATATGAGCATAACTATTTTGTTTTTGTGCAGCTGATTTCAAAAGCCCAACATAACTTCATTTGAAATTCAAGGTTACTTCAATTTCTGGAAGTGCCCACTCTATTGTTAAAGCACTTTCCACTCATGATTTTGTCGAATTAAATGTGGTTTAAGAATTATTTGATCACCTAAGCAAGAAAAACATGTTTATTTAAATTGCTTTGTGTACGTGGACTGCAGCATACGACTTCAACTGACTACCAATACATGCACAGATGTATTTTAATATACATACAAACATGTAGATGTGGTGGATATGGACGAGTCGACCCCATATTTTGCAAATTAATGAATAAACATAAAAGGGAAATGTTTTTTTGTCATTTATTATAAGAATAAATTCCTACATACCCCTAACGAAATCTTTGGTAGTCGAAAAAGTCTTTTCGTATTTCTAATCAAACTTCAATATGTTTTTTAATATTTATAATGAACCCTAATACAGAAAATATGCACCATTTTGGTCGACTACTTTTTGCTATTTTTCCGCTAGAGACATTATTCCTTCAGTGTTAAACTTTTCTGGTTTTTCGGCGAAAAACTGCGACAAGTAATTTTCAGAGGCTTCTCGTGAAACCAGCTTCACCCCATTAAGTGAGTTCTGCATTGACCGAAACAAACGGTAATCCGATGGTGCAAGGTCAGCGCTATATGGTGGATGCATCAAAACTTCCCAACCAAGCTCTCCCAGTTTTTGTCCAGTCATTGAAGATGTGTGTGGTCTACCTTTGTCCTGATGGAAGACGAAGCCCTTACTGTTGATCAGTTCCGGCCGTTTTTTCGATTGCTTGCTTCAATCGCATCAGTTGTTGACAGTAAAATGTAGAATCAATCGTTCGATCAGGCTCTAGCAGCCCATAGTGGATGATTCCTTTCCAATCCCACCACACAATCAGCATAAAATTTCGAGGCATCAATCCTGGCTTTGCGACCATTTGTTGAGCTTCACCACGCTTGGGCCATGATCTTTTCCGCACATTATTGTCGTATTTGATCCACTTTTCGTCTCTTGTTCACACCATTCGCTTCAGAAATGGTTCGATTTCATTTCGTTTCAGCAAAGAATCGCAGAGGGTAATTCGGTTCATTAAGCTTTTCGCAGACAATTTATGTTGTACCGTCTAATGATGAATGTTAAGTTCCTCAGCGATGGCGCAGGGAAAAGCATCTATACGAATGAGTCAAACGACATAATCGAATTAAGATGATCTCTTTTCAGCAAAACTAGATACCGAAATTGCCTTCCATCTACCAAACCAGAGCAGTGTCGTCCTAGCGGAGATCAGAGCAATTAAAGAAAACTTTCTTGCTCTGACAAGGAGTGTGCTCTCAACAAGGAGTATTTCCATATACATATACAGATAGTCAGGCGGCCTTGAGATCACTAAAGTTCCTGAGGGTTTTATCAAAGTCAGCATTGATCTCTTAGTGGATCTAATATCCTGTTTCACGATAACATTGCAATGTGTGCCAGGAAATAATGATATTCTGTGAACTGTGAAGCTGATCTTCTTCTTCTTCTTTACTGGCGTATACACCGCTGGAAGCTGATGAATTAGTCAAAACAGGCCTTACACTGCAATTTGACTCCGGATTGGAAAAAAACGGAATTTACTATATATGCCTCTGTTACTTGCAGATATTCAATTGACAAGCATGAAATAATTACAGATGCGCCTCGATGGCATCAATCCCTGTCAAGAAAAGGCTGTAGGATCATTATCGATATACTAACTGGTCACTGTCTGGTAGCGGCACACGTCCGCAGAATGGGGCTGACAGATCGAGAAGACTGCAGAAAATGTCTAGATCAAGACACCAGGGAAAAAGTAGAGCATCTCTACGCTGTAAGCAGCTGCGGTTCCGAGGTATGATACACTGGAGGAAGTATCGATAGTGAGGCCACAGAGTCTGTTAAAATGTGCGTCAACTGCACGCATCCTAAGGGATGGGTACTCCTCATTAACAAACCCTTGTGCAGCTTCGTTTTGGATATTGCAGCAGGTTGTCCAGAATAGACCCCGACATAACCAACATATATATGTCCTACTAAACCCACTCATCTAACACCATTTTCTCTTTGGTCCGACCCCGTCGAAACAGCACGTTTGCTGGGCCTCACGTTAGATGACGCCGACGTGGAAGAACCTAGATAATCCTTATCATCCTAACGGGGATTAGCATCCATTAGAACAACAACAACTACTTCTCATGGACCTAAACTGCTTTTGGTATCGCAAAGAACCACAACTGTTCTATGCGTGGCTTATTGGCCTACCAGATTAACCTAACCTAATTGACAGACACTGAGAACGCGGCCCTTAACATTTGAAGAAATTTTTTTTGTAATCCCGAAAATTTAAATACAAATATTTTTCAAAAAAATGTTTTTTAATTTTCATATTTTTTTATTTTCATTTTTCGTGTATGGTATACAGTGTACTATCTCCATACATTAAAATTTTGTCCGCTTGGTCACTGTAGGGCTGCGATTTGAAGAATTTGAGAATCGAAATGCGAATAAATTTGTCACTTGTGCAGCGCGGAGAGGTGGTAATTGTTAATGTATGGCATAAAAAAATTAAGATGGACAGATCCGGTTTATATATACATACACACTTCCATATGTACATACATAAGTATATATACACATATAATATGAGCTTCTGCTGCAGTACACCAGTATATGTACATACATTTTTAATTATGTATGGTGTATAGGGGATGTGAACAGCGACATATTTGTTGTAGCAAAAAGCATATAATATATTAATTTTATAAAAAATATACAATTTTTCATATTGTATTATGTACTTATGCAGCAATAACAGCGCAACGGGTTGCAACAAACGCTCTTATAATTCTGTGTGTATGTGTGTCACCCTTAGATGATCAAATATAGCGCACACCCGCTGGTGGGAACATATAAAGCACCGGAATTATGACTATTTATAATGTTTAGCATGTATTTTATTATTATTTTGAAGGTATTACTCATTTTTTAAAGCTAATTTAATGTTAATTATTTTTTACTTAATAACTACAGCTTTCAAATTGTAAAACAAATTGGTTTAAGACACACCAGTGCTGCACCTTGGTTAAATACAACAAGTTTCAAATACATAAATTTTAGCGAAAACGCTTATACGCCTAAATGCATGTAACATAACCTCAATGTATTAACGGGTGATTTTTTAAGAGCTTGATAACTTTTTAAAAAAAAAAAACGCATAAAATTTGCAAAATCTCATCGGTTCTTTATTTGAAACGTTAGATTGGTTCATGACATTTACTTTTTGAAGATAATTTCATTTAAATGTTGACCGCGGCTGCGTCTTAGGTGGTCCATTCGGAAAGTCCAATTTTGGGCAACTTTTTCGAGCATTTCGGCCGGAATAGCCCGAATTTCTTCGGAAATGTTGTCTTCCAAAGCTGGAATAGTTGCTGGCTTATTTCTGTAGACTTTAGACTTGACGTAGCCCCACAAAAAATAGTCTAAAGGCGTTAAATCGCATGATCTTGGTGGCCAACTTACGGGTCCATTTCTTGAGATGAATTGTTGTCCGAAGTTTTCCCTCAAAATGGCAATAGAATCGCGAGCTGTGTGGCATGTAGCGCCATCTTGTTGAAACCACATGTCAACCAAGTTCAGTTCTTCCATTTTTGGCAACAAAAAGTTTGTTAGCATCGAACGATAGCGATCGCCATTCACCGTAACGTTGCGTCCAACAGCATCTTTGAAAAAATACGGTCCAATGATTCCACCAGCGTACAAACCACACCAAACAGTGCATTTTTCGGGATGCATGGGCAGTTCTTGAACGGCTTCTGGTTGCTCTTCACCCCAAATGCGGCAATTTTGCTTATTTACGTAGCCATTCAACCAGAAATGAGCCTCATCGCTGAACAAAATTTGTCGATAAACACATTTCGAACCGAACACTGATTTTGGTAATAAAATTCAATGATTTGCAAGCGTTGCTCGTTAGTAAGTCTATTCATGATGAAATGTCAAAGCATACTGAGCATCTTTCTCTTTGACACCATGTCTGACATCCCACGTGATCTGTCAAATACTACTGCATGAAAATCCTAACCTCAAAAAAATCACCCGTTATAAACTACAAAACAGGATAAAACTTTAAATGCAGTTGCAGCAACACTATAATACGCTTAACAAAAAACAAAAAAAAAAGCTTTACATACAAGAACTTGAATGAACTTCTACCAACAAAATACTGCTAAGCGAAAAGTCCTTGACCGGTCAGAGATCCGAGTCCGTTCTGGTTACGTAGACCCGACTGTCGTGGGAACGGCTGGTTGGCTGGTCACTTTGTTAGGCAGCTATACACTATAGTGATCAGATCTGAACAATTTGATGGGTACCGGTGCCCAGAACTATAAATCGAACCAAATTTCGTGAAAAAAGATTTCCATACAAGCAAATTTGTGTTGTGATCAGCATATGTATGTATATCTCACTATGGTCCTAAATCCGATAAATGAGCACAAAAACAAATTTTTGAAATAATACACGCGCACAATTTCCGAACGATAACTCAAAAATTGAGACTGTAGTTCGCATATATTCGTCACACGCACTAACTCGCTAAATGCAAACATTAAAGGACAATTTTAAATTTTAAGAAACAAACGCCGATTATCAGCCTTATCGTGAATTTTCATTTCGTGTGGAATGATTCACATTTCGCCTATGCCGTTCACCTATGCTATTTTGAATATTCACCATGCGAAACAGTTCGCTTCGAATTATTTCCACCCTATCGTGAACGGCATCAACGGCGAAATAATTGTCAAATTATTGGTGAAATTTTTCGTTAAAATTTTGTGCGCGAAATATATTTGAATCATGTAAGTATCAATAAAAATTAGATAAAAATTCCTATTTTTATATAATTTAAAAACAATTATTTTAAGGTCAAAATCGATTAATAAAACGCAATCTGAAATTTTGCTCAGTAAAATGGCAGAAAATCCTGATTTAGCGGCTGGCTTCTCTAAACAAGGAAAAGACAGACAAGAAGCGTTATGGAAGGAAACGGCCGCGGATTTGAACAGTGCTGGGCCTCCGAC
>JAPZAG010000315.1:0-84563 GCA_027475135.1 Bactrocera correcta | reverse complement strand
AACGGCATAACGGCAGTGCATTTAGAAGAATTCAGTTATCTTATATTTAGGTATAAAGTAGATTTTCTTGTATTTACATATTTAGCAATCGAGATCGAAATGCTTCAAATCATTAGTTTAACATATTTAAGTTAGTTAACCTTCTTTAACGTAATGAAGGTGATATAGAGCCATGGCAGCGTATCGACAATACATTTGGAGGAATTCCGTAGTCTTATATTTATGTATAAAGTTGATTTTCTTGTATATACACATTTAGCAATCGATATCGAAATGCTTCAAATCATTAGTTTAACATATTTAAGTTAATTAACCTTCTTTAACGTATTGAAGTTGATGTAAAGCCATGGCAGCGTAACGACAATACATTTGGAGGAATTCCGTAGTCTTATATTTATGTATAAAGTTGATTTTCTTGTATATACACATTTAGCAATAAATATCAAAATGCTTCAAATAATTAGTTTAACATATTTAAGTTAATAAACCTTCTTTAACGAACGGAAGTTGGCATAAAGCCATGGCGACATAACGGCAGTGCATTTAGAAGAATTCCGTAATCTTATATTTAGGTATAAAGTCGATTTTCTTGTATATGCACATTTAGCAATCGATAACGAAATGCTTCAAATCATTACTTTAACATATTTAGGTTAATTAACCTTCTTTATCTTACTGAAGTTTACATAAAGCCATAACGGTATAACGGCAGTGCATTTGGAAGAATTCCGTAAACTTATATTTAGGTATAAAGTCGATTTTGCTGTATATACATATTTAGCAATCGATATCGAGATGCTTCAACTCATTAGTTTAACATATTTAAGTTAATAAACCTTCTTTAACGCACTGAAGTCTACATAAAGCCTTAACAGTATAACGGCAGTGCATTTAGAAGATATCCGTAATGTTATAATTTTATATTTAGGTATATAGTCGATTTTCTTGTATATACACATTTAGCAATCGATATGGAAAATCTTCAAATCATTAGTTTAACATATTTATGTTAGCTAAGCTTCTTTAACGTAATGAAGGTGATATAAAGCCATGGCGGCATAACGACAGTGCATTTAGAAGCATTCCGTAATCTTATATTTAGGTATAAAGTCGATTTTGTTGTATATGCGCAATTAGCAATCGATATCGAAATGCTTCAAATCATTAGTTTAACATATTTAAGTTAATTAACTTTCTTTAACGTATTGAAGTTGATATAAAGCCATGGCGGCATAACGACAGTACATTTGGAAGAATTCCGCAGTCTTATATTTAGGTATAAAGTCAATTTTCTTGTATATAAACATTTAGCAATCGATAACGAAATACTTCAAATCGTCAGTTTAACATATCTAAGTTAATTAACCTTCTTTAACAATCTAAAGTTGGCATATAGCCATGGCGGCATAACGGCAGTGCATGTAGAAGAATTCCGTAATCTTATATTTAGGTATAAAATCGTTTTTCTTGTATATACACATTTAGCTATCGATATCGAAATGCTTCATATCATAAGTTTAACATATTAAGTTAATAAACGCTTTTTATCTTACTGAAGTCTACAAACGGCTTAACGGCATAAAGGCAAAGCATTTAGAAGAATTATGTAATCTTATATTTAGGTATAAAGTCGATTTTCTTGTATTTACACATTTAGCAATCGATATCGAAATGCTTAAAATAACTGGTTTAGCATATTTAAGTTAATTAACCTTGTTTATCTTACTGAAGTTTACATAAAGCTATAACGGCATAACGGCAGTATATTTATATGAATTCCGTTATCTTATATTTAGGTATAAAGTCGATTTTGTTGTACATACACATTTACCAATCGTTATCGAAATGCTTCAAATCAATAGTTTAACATATTAAAGTTAATTAACCTTCTTTAACGTAATGAAGGTGATATAAAGCCATGGTGGCATAACGACAGTGCATTTAGAAAAATTCCGCAATCTTATATTTAGGTATAAAGTCGATTTTGTTGTATATAGGCATTTAGCAATCGATATCGAAATGCTTCAAATCATAAGGTTAACATATTTAAGTTAATTAACCTTCTTTAACGTATTGAAGTTGATATAAAGCCATGGCGGCATAAAGACAGTACATTTGGAAAAATTCCGTAGTCTTATATTTATGTAAAAAGTCGATTTTCTTGTATATACACATTAAGCGATCGATATCGAGATGCTTCAACTCATTAGATTTACATATTTATGTTTATAAACCTTCTTTAACGATCTGAAGTTGGCATATAGCCATGGCGGCATAACGGCAGTGCATGTAGAAGAATTCCGTTCTCTTATATTTAGGTATAAAGCCGATTTTGTTGTATATATATATTTAGCAATCGATATCGAGATGCTTCAACTCATTAGTTTAACATATTGAAGTTAATAAACCTTCTTTAACGAACTGAAGTTGGCATAAAGCTATGGCGGCATAACGCCATGGCTTTACATCAAGCTATGTAGAAGAATTCCGTTATCTTATATTTAGGTATAAAGTCGATTTTCTTGTATTTACACATTTAGCAATCGATATCGAAATGCATCAAATAACTGGTGTAGCATATTTAAGTTAATTAACCTTCTTTATCTTACTGAAGTTTACATAAAGCAATAACGGCATAACGGCAGTATATTTATATGAATTTCGTTATCTTATATTTAGGTATAAAGTCGATTTTCTTGTACTATATACACATTTATCTATCGATATCGAAATGCTTCAAATCATTCGTTTAACATATTTAAGTTAGTTAACCTTCTTTAATGAACGGAAGTTGGCATAAAGTCATGGCGGCATAACGGCAGTGCATGGAGAAGTATTCCGTAATCTTATATTTAGGTATAAATTCGATTTTCTTGTATATAAAATTTAGCTATCGATATCGAAATGCTTCAAATCGTTCGTTTAACATATTTATGTAAATTAGCCTTCTTTAACGATCTGAAGTTGGCATATAGCCATGGCGGCATAACGGCAGTGCATGTAGAAGAATTCCGTAATCTTATATTTAGGTATAAAGTCGATTTTCTAGTATTTACACATTTGGCAATCGATATCGAAATGCCTCAAATAACTGGTTTAACATATTTAAGTTAATTAACCTTCTTTAATGTAATGAAGGTGATATAAAGCCATGGTGGCATAACGACAGTGCATTTAGAGGAATTCCGTAATCTTATATTTAGGTATAAAGTCGATTTTGTAGTATATACGCATTTAGAAATCGATATCGAAATGCTTCAAATCATTAGTTTAACATATTTAAGTTAATTATTCTTCTTTAACGTATTGAAGTTGATATAAAGCCATGGCGGCATAACGACAGTGCATTTAGAAGAAACCCGTAATCTTATATTTAGGTATAAAGTCGATTTTGTTGTATATACACATTAAGCAATCGATATCGAAATGCTTCAAATCATTATTTTAACATATTTAAGTTAATTAACCTTCTTTATCTTGCTGAAGTTTACATAAAGCCATAACGGTATAACGGCAGTATATTTATATGAATTCCGTTATCTTATATTTAGGTATAAAGTCGATTTTGTTGTACATACGCATTTAGCAAACGATATCGAAATGCTTCAAATCATTAGTTTAACATATTTAAGTTAATTAACCTTCTTTAACGTAATGAAGGTGTTATAAAGCCATCGCGGCATAACGACAGTGCATTTAGAAGAATTCCGTAGTCTTATATTTATGTAAAAAGCCGATTTTCTTGTATATACACATTTAGCGATCGATAAAGAGATGCTTCAACTCATTAGTTTAACATATTTATGTTAATAAACCTTCTTTAAAGATCTGAAGTTGGCATATAGCCATGGCGGCATAACGGCAATACATGTAGAAGAATTCCGTTATCTTATATTTAGGTATAAAGTCGATTTTGTTGTATATACATATTTAGCAATCGATATCGAGATGCTTCAACTCATTAGTTTAACATATTTAAGTTAATAAACCTTTTTTAACGAACTGAAGTTGGCATAAAGCTATGGCGGCATAACGGCAGTGCATGTAGAAGAATTCCGTTATCTTATATTTAGGTATAAAGTAGATTTTCTTGTATTTACATATTTAGCAATCGAGATCGAAATGCTTCAAATCATTAGTTTAACATATTTAAGTTAATAAACCTTCTTTAACGAACGGAAGTTGGCATAAAGCTATGGCGGCATAACGGCAGTGCATGTAGAAGAACTCCGTAATCTTATATTTAGGTATAAAGTCGATTTTGTTGTATATACACATTAAGCAATCGATAATGAAATGCTTCAAATCATTATTTTAACATATTTAAGTTAATTAACCTTCGTTATCTTACTGAAGTTTACATAAAGCCAAAACGGTATGACGACAATAGATTTGGAAGAAACTTGTAATCTTATGTTTAGGTATAAATTCGATTTTCTTGTATATACACATTTAGCAAGCGATATCGAAATGCTTCAAATCATTAGTTTAAAATATTTAACCTAATAAACCTTCTTTAACGAACTGAAGTTAACATAAAGCCATAACGGCATAACGGCAGTGCATTTAGAAGAATTCAGTTATCTTATATTTAGGTATAAAGTAGATTTTCTTGTATTTACATATTTAGCAATCGAGATCTAAATGCTTCAAATCATTAGTTTAACATATTTAAGTTAATAAACCTTCTTTAACGAACGGAAGCTGGCATAAAGCCATGGCGACATAACGGCAGTGCATTTAGAAGAATTCCGTAATTTTATATTTAGGTATAAAGTCGATTTTCTTGTATATGCACATTTAGCAATCGATAAAGAAATGCTTCAAATCATTAGTTTAACATATTTAGGTTAATTAACCTTCTTTATCTTACTGAAGTTTACATAAAGCCATAACGGTATAACGGCAGTGCATTTGGAAGAATTCCGTAAACTTATATTTAGGTATAGAGTCGATTTTGCTATATATACATATTTAGCAATCGATATCGAGATGCTTCAACTCATAAGTTTAACATATTTAAGTTAATAAACCTTCTTTAATGAACTGAAGTTGGCATAAAGCTATGGCAGCAAAACGGCAGTGCATGTAGAAGAATTCCGTTATCTTATATTTAGGTATAAAGCCGATTTTCTTGTATTTACACATTTAGCAATCGATACCGAAATGCATCAAATCATTAGTTTAACATATTTATGTTAATAAACCTTCTTTAACGCACTGAAGTCTACATAAAGCCTTAACGGTATAACTGCAGTGCATTTAGAAGAATTCCGTAATCTTATATTTAGGTATAAAGTCGTTTTTCTTGTATATACACATTTAGCTATCGAGATCGAAATGCTTCAAATCATAAGTTTAACATATTTAAGTTAATAAACCTTCTTTAACGAACGGAAGTTGGCATAAAGCCATGGCGGCATAACGACAGTGCATTTAGAAGAATTCCGTAATCTTATATTTAGGTATAAAGTCGAGTTTGTTGTATATAGGCATTTAGCAATCGATATCGAAATGCTTCAAATCATAAGGTTAACATATTAAGTTAATAAACGCTTTTTAGCTTACTGAAGTCTACATAAAGCCTTAACAGTATAACGGCAGTGCATTTAGAAGATATCCGTAATGTTATAATTTTATATTTAGGTATAAAGTCGATTTTCTTGTATTTACACATTTAGCAATATATATCGAATTGCTTCAAATAACTGGTTTAGCATATTTAAGTTAATTAACCTTCTTTTTCTTAATGAAGTTTACATAAAGCCTTAACGGCATAACGGCGGTATATTTATATGAATTCCGTTATCTTATATTTAGGTATAAAGTCTTTTTTTTGTACATACGCATTTAGCAATCGATATCGAAATGCTTCAAATCATTACTTTAACATATTTAAGTTAATTAACCTTCTTTAACGTAATGAAGGTGATAAAAAGCCATGGCGGCATAACGACAGTGCAGGTAGAAGAGGTCCGTAATACTTATATTTAGGTATATAGTCGATTTTCTTGTATATACACATTTAGCAATCGATATGGAAAATCTTCAAATCATTAGTTTAACATATTTATGTTAGTTAAACTTCTATAACGTAATGAAGGTGATATAAAGCCATGGCGGCATAACGACAGTGCATTTAGAAGAATTCCGTAATCTTATATTTAGGTATAAAGTCGATTTTGTTCTATATGCGCAATTAGCAATCGATATCGAAATGCTTCAAATCATTAGTTTAACATATTTAAGTTAATTAACTTTCTTTAACGTATTGAAGTTGATATAAAGCCATGGCGGCATAACGACAGTACATTTGGAAGAATTCCGCAGTCTTATATTTAGGTATAAAGTCAATTTTCTTGTATATAAACATTTAGCAATCGATAACGAAATACTTCAAATCGTCAGTTTAACATATCTAAGTTAATTAACCTTCTTTAACAATCTGAAGTTGGCATATAGCCATGGCGGCATAACGGCAGTGCATGTAGAAGAATTCCGTAATCTTATATTTAGGTATAAAGTCGTTTTTCTTGTATATACACATTTAGCTATCGATATCGAAATGCTTCATATCATAAGTTTAACATATTAAGTTAATAAACGCTTTTTAGCTTACTGAAGTCTACAAACGGCTTAACGGCATAACGGCAAAGCATTTAGAAGAATTATGTAATCTTATATTTAGGTATAAATTCGATTTTCTTGTATTTACACATTTAGCAATCGATATCGAAATGCTTCAAATAACTGGTTTAGCATATTTAAGTTAATTAACCTTGTTTATCTTACTGAAGTTTACATAAAGCTATAACGGCATAACGGCAGTATATTTATATGAATTCCGTTATCTTATATTTAGGTATAAAGTCGATTTTGTTGTACATACACATTTAGCAATCGTTATCGAAATGCTTCAAATCAATAGTTTAACATATTAAAGTTAATTAACCTTCTTTAACGTAATGAAGGTGATATAAAGCCATGGTGGCATAACGACAGTGCATTTAGAAGAATTCCGTAATCTTATATTTATGTATAAAGTCGATTTTGTTGTATATAGGCATTTAGCAATCGATATCGAAATGCTTCAAATCATAAGGTTAACATATTTAAGTTAATTAAACTTCTTTAACGTATTGAAGTTGATATAAAGCCATGGCGGCATAAAGACAGTACATTTGGAAAAATTCCGTAGTCTTATATTTATGTAAAAAGTCGATTTTCTTGTATATACACATTAAGCGATCGATATCGAGATGCTTCAACTCATTAGTTTAACATATTTATGTTAATAAACCTTCTTTAACGATCTGAAGTTGGCATATAGCCATGGCGGCATAACGGCAGTGCATGTAGAAGAATTCCGTTCTCTTATATTTAGGTATAAAGCCGATTTTGTTGTATATATATATTTAGCAATCGATATCGAGATGCTTCAACTCATTAGTTTAACATATTGAAGTTAATAAACCTTCTTTAACGAACTGAAGTTGGCATAAAGCTATGGCCGCATAACGGCAGTGCATGTAGAAGAATTCCGTTATCTTATATTTAGGTATAAAGTCGATTTTCTTGTATTTATACATTTAGCAATCGATATCGAAATGCATCAAATAACTGGTGTAGCATATTTAAGTTAACTAACCTTCTTTATCTTACTGAAGTTTACACAAAGCAATAACGGCATAACGGCAGTATATTTATATGAATTTCGTTATCTTATATTTAGGTATAAAGTCGATTTTCTTGTACTATATACACATTTATCTATCGATATCGAAATGCTTCAAATCATTCGTTTAACATATTTAAGTTAGTTAACCTTCTTTAATGAACGGAAGTTGGCATTAAGTCATGGCGGCATAACGGCAGTGCATGGAGAAGAATTCCGTAATCTTATATTTAGGTATAAATTCGATTTTCTTAGATATACACATTTAGCTATCGATATCGAAATGCTTCAAATCATTCGTTTAACATATTTATGTTAATTAGCCTTCTTTAACGATCTGAAGTTGGCATATAGCCATGGCGGCATAACGGCAGTGCATGTAGAAGAATTCCGTAATCTTATATTTAGGTATAAAGTCGATTTTCTTGTATTTACACATTAAGCAATCGATATCGAAATGCTTCAAATCATTATTTTAACATATTTAAGTTAATTAACCTTCTTTATCTTACTGAAGTTTACATAAAGCAATAACGGCATAACGGCAGTATATTTATATGAATTTCGTTATCTTATATTTAGGTATAAAGTCGATTTTCTTGTACTATATACACATTTATCTATCGATATCGAAATGCTTCAAATCATTCGTTTAACATATTTAAGTTAGTTAACCTTCTTTAATGAACGGAAGTTGGCATTAAGTCATGGCGGCATAACGGCAGTGCATGGAGAAGAATTCCGTAATCTTATATTTAGGTATAAATTCGATTTTCTTATACATACACATTTAGCTATCGATATCGAAATGCTTCAAATCATTAGTTTAACATATTTAAGTTAATTATTCTTCTTTAACGTATTGAAGTTGATATAAAGCCATGGCGGCATAACGACAGTGCATTTAGAAGAAACCCGTAAACTTATATTTAGGTATAAAGTCGATTTTGTTGTATATACACATTAAGCAATCGATATCGAAATGCTTCAAATCATTATTTTAACATATTTAAGTTAATTAACTTTCTTTATCTTACTGAAGTTTATATAAAGCCATAACGGTATAACGGCAGTATATTTATATGAACTCCGTTATCTTATATTTAGGTATAAAGTCGATTTTGTTGTACATACGCATTTAGCAAACGATATCGAAATGCTTCAAATCATTAGTTTAACATATTTAAGTTAATTAACCTTCTTTAACGTAATGAAGGTGTTATAAAGCCATGGCGGCATAACGACAGTGCATTTAGAAGAATTCCGTAGTCTTATATTTATGTAAGAAGCCGATTTTCTTGTATATACACATTTAGCGATCGATAACGAGATGCTTCAACTCATTAGTTTAACATATTTATGTTAATAAACCTTCTTTAACGATCTGAAGTTGGCATATAGCCATGGCGGCATAACGGCAATACATGTAGAAGAATTCCGTTATCTTATATTTAGGTATAAAGTCGATTTTGTTGTATATACATATTTAGCAATCGATATCGAGATGCTTCAACTCATTAGTTTAACATATTTAAGTTAATAAACCTTCTTTAACGAACTGAAGTTGGCATAAAGCTTTGGCGGCATAACGGCAGTGCATGTAGAAGAATTCCGTTATCTTATATAACATTACGGAATTCTTCTAAATGCACTGCTGTTATACCGCTAAGGCTTTATGTAGACTTCAGTATGCTAAAAAATGTTTCTTAGCTTAATATGTTAAACTCATGATTTGAAGCATTTCGATATCGATAGCTAAATGTGTATATACAAGAAAATCGACTTTATAACTAATATAAGATTACGGAATTCTTCTAAATGCCCTGCCGTTATGCCGCCATGGCTTTAAGCCAACTTCCGTTCGTTAAAGAAGGTTTATTAACTTAAATATGTTAAACTTATGATTTGAAGCATTTCGATATCGATCGCTAAATGTGTATATACAAGAAAATCAACTTTATACATAAATATAAGACTACGGAATTCTTCCAAATGTAATGTCGTTATGCTGCCATGGCTTTACATCAACTTCAATACGTTAAAGAAGGTTAATTAACTTAAATATGTTAAAATAATGATTTGAAACATTTCGACATCGATTGCTAAATGAGTATATACAAGAAAGTCGACTTTTTACCTAAATATAAGATTACTTAATTCTTCCAAATGCACTGCCGTTATACCGTTTTGGCTTTATGTAAACTTCAGTAAGATAAAGAAGCTTAATTAACTTAAATATGTTAAACTAATGATTTAAAGCATTTCGATATCGATTGCTAAATGTGTATATACAAAAAAATCGACTTTATACCTAATTATAAGATTACGGAATTCTTCTAAATGCACGGTCGTTATGCCGCCATGGCTTTATATCACCTTCATTACGGTAAAGAAGGTTAACTAACTTAAATATGTTAAACTGATGATTTGAAGCATTTCGATATCGATTGCTAAATGTGTATGTACAACAAAATCGACTTTATACTTAAATATAAGATAACGGGATTCTATAAATATACTGCCGTTATGCCGTTATTGCTTTATGTAAACTTCTGTAAAATAAAGAAGGTTAATTAACTTAAATATGCTAAACCAGTTATTTGATGCATTTCGATATCGATTGCTAAATATGTAAATACAAGAAAATCGACTTTATACCTAAATATAAGATAACGGAATTCTTCTACATGCACTGCCGTTATGCCGCCATGGCTATATGCCAACTTCAGATCGTTAAAGAAGGTTTATTAACATAAATATGTTAAACTAATGAAATGAATTACCTCGATATCTATCGCTAAATGTGTATATACAAGAAAATCGACTTTTTACATAAATATAAGACTACGGAATTCTTCTAAATGCACTGTCGTTATGCCGCCATGGCTTTATATCACCTTCATTACGTTAAAGAAGGTTAATTAACTTAAATATGTTAAACTAATGATTTGAAGCATTTCGACATCGATTGCTAAATGTGTATGTACCACAAAATCGACTTTCTACCTAAATATAACATAACGGAATTTATATAAATATACTGCCGTTATGCCTTTATGGCTTTATGTAAACTTCAGTAGGATAAAGAAGGTTAATTAACTTAAATATGCTAAACCAGTTATTTGATGCATTTCGATATCGATTGCTAAATGTGTAAATACAAGAAAATCTACTTTATACCTACATAAAGGATTACGAAATTCTTCCAAATGCACTTCCGTTATACCGTTTTGGCTTTATGTAAATTTCAGTAAGATAAAGAAGGTTAGTTAACTTAAATATGTTAAAATAATGATTTGAAGTATTTCAATATCGATTGCTAGATGCGTATATACAACAAAATCGACTTTATACCTAATATAAGATATCGGGTTTCTTCCAAATCTACTGTCGTTATGCCGCCATGGCTTTATATCAACTTCAATAGGTTAAAGAAGGTTAATTAACTTAAATATGTTAAACTAATGATTTGCAGCATTTCGATATCGATTGCCAAATGCGTATATACAACAAAATCGACTTTATACCTAAATATAAGATTACGGAATTCTTCTCCATGCACTGCCGTTATGCCGCCATGACTTTATGCCAACTTCCGTTCATTAAAGAAGGTTAACTAACTTAAATATGTTAAACGAATGATTTGAAGCATTTCGATATCGATAGATAAATGTGTACATACAAGAAAATCTACTTTATACTTAATATAGGATTACGAAATTCTTCCAAATGCACTTCCGTTATACCGTTTTGGCTTTATGTAAATTTCAGTAAGATAAAGAAGGTTAGTTAACTTAAATATGTTAAAATAATGATTTGAAGTATTTCAATATCGATTGTTAGATGCGTATATACAACAAAATCGACTTTATACCTAAATATAAGTTTACGGAATTCTTCTAAAAGCACTGTCGTTATGCCGCCATGGCTTTATATCACCTTCATTACGGTAAAGAGGGTTAACTAACTTAAATATGTTAAACTAATGATTTGAAGCATTTCGATATAGATTGCTAAATGTTTATGTACAACAAAATCGACTTTATACTTAAATTAAGATAACGAAATTCATATAAATATACTGCCGTTATGCCGTTATTGCTTTATGTAAACTTCAGTAAGATAAAGAAGGTTAATTAACTTAAATATGCTAAACCAGTTATTTGATGCATTTCGATATCGATTGCTAAATGTGTAAATACAAGAAAATCGACTTTATACCTAAATAAAAGATAACGGAATTCTTCTACATGCACTGCCGTTATGCCGCCATAGCTTTATGCCAACTTCAGATCGTTAAAGAAGGCTTATTAACTTCAATATGTTAAGCTAATGAGTTGAAGCATCTCGATATCGATTGCTAAATATGTATATACAAAAAAATCGAATTTATACCTAAATATAAGAGAACGGAATTCTTCTAAATGCACTGTCGTTATGCCGCCATGGCTTTATATCACCTTCATTACGGTAAAGAAGGTTAACTAACTTAAATATGTTAAACTAATGATTTGAAGCATTTCGATATCGATTGCTAAATGTGTATGTACAACAAAATCGACTTTATACTTAAATTAAGATAACGAAATTCATATAAATATACTGCCGTTATGCCGTTATGGCTTTATGTAAACTTCAGTAAGATAAAGAAGGTTAATTAACTTAAATATGCTAACCCAGTTATTTGAAGCATTTCGATATCGATTGCTAAATGTGTAAATACAAGAAAATTGACTTTATACCTAAATATAAGATTACATAATTCTTCTAAATGCTTTGCCGTTATGCCGCTAAGCCGTTTGTAGACTTCAGTAAGCTAAAAAGCGTTTATTAACTTAATATGTTAAACTTATGATATGAAGCATTTCGATATCGATAGCTAAATGTGTATATACAAGAAAAACGACTTTATACCTAAATATAGGATTACGGAATTCTTCCAAATGCACTGCCGTTATACCGTTATAGTTTTATGTTAACTTCAGATCGTTAAAGAAGGTTAATTAACTTATATATTTTAAACTGACGATTGAAAGTATTTCGTTATCGATTGCTACATGTTTATATACAAGAAAATTGACTTTATACCTAAATATAAGACTGCGGAATTCTTCCAAATGTACTGTCGTTATGCCGCCATGGCTTTATATCAACTTCAATACGTTAAAGAAGGTTAACTAACTTAAATATGTTAAACTAATGATTTAAAGCATTTCGATATCGATTGCTAAATGCGCATATGCAACAAAATCGACTTTATACCTAAATACAAGGTTACGGAATGCTTCTAAATGCACTGTCGTTATGCCGCCATGGCTTTATATCACCTTCATTACGTTAAAGAAGTTTAACTAACATAAATATGTTAAACTAATGATTTGAAGATTTTCGATATCGATTTCTAAATGTGTAAATACAAGAAAATCGACTATATACCTAAATATAAGATTACGGATCTCTTCTACCTGCACTGTCGTTATGCCGCCGTGGCTTTATATCACCTTCATTACGTTAAAAAAGGTTAATTAACTTAAATATGTTAAACTAATGATTTGAAGCATTTCGATATCGATTGCTAAATGCGTATGTACAACAAAATCGACTTTATAACTAAATATAAGATAACGGAATTCATATAAATATACCGCCGTTATGCCGTTAAGGCTTTTTGTAAACTTCATTAAGATAAAGAAGGTTAATTAACTTAAATATGCTAAACCAGTTATTTGAAGCATTTCGATATATATTGCTAAATGTGTAAATACAAGAAAATCGACTTTATACCTAAATATAAAATTATAACATTACGGAATTCTTCTAAACGCACTGCCGTTATACTGTTAAGGCTTTATGTAGACTTCAGTAAGCTAAAAAGCGTTTATTAACTTAATATGTTAAACTAATGATTTGAGGCATTTCGATATCGATAGCTTAATGTTTGTATACAAGAAAATCGACTTTATACATAAACATAAGACTACGGAATTCTTCCAAATATATTGTCGTTATGCCGCCATGGCTTTATGCCAACTCCCGTTCGTTAAAGAAGGTTTATTAACTTAAATATGTTAAACTAATGATTTGAAGCATTTCGATCTCGATTGCTGAATATGTAAATACAAGAAAATCGACTTTATACCTAAATATAAGATAACTGAATTCTTCTAAATGCACTCCCGTTATGCCGTTATGGCTTTATTTTAACTTCAGTTCGTTAAAGAAGGTTTATTAGGTTAAATATGTTAAACTAATGATTCGAAGCATTTCGATATCGCTTGCTTAATGTGTATATACAAGAAAATCGAATTTATACCCAAACATAAGATTACGGAATTCTTCCAAATGTACTGTCGTTATGCGGCCATGGTTTTATATCAACTTCAATACGTTAAAGAGGGTTTATTAACTTAAATATGTTAAACTAATGATTTGAAGCACTTCGATATCGATTGCTAAATGCGTATATTTATACAACAAAATTGACTTTATACCTAAATATAAGATTACGGAATTCTTCTAAATGCACTACCGTTATGCCGCCATTGCTTTATGCCAACTTCAGTCCGTTAAAGAAGGTTTATGAACATAAATATTTTAAACTAATCATTGGAAGCATTTCGATATCGATTGCTACATGTGTATATACAAAAAAATCGACTTTATGCCTAAATATAAGATTACGGAATTCTTCTACATGCACTGCCGTTATGCCGCCATGGCTTTATGTTAGCTTCAGTGCGTTAAAGAAGCGTTATTAACTTAAATATATTAAACTAATGATTTGAAGCATTTCGATATCGATTGCTAAATGAGTATATAAAAGAAAATCGACTTTATACCTGAATATAAGATAACGGAATTCTTCCAAATGCACTGCCGTTACGCCGTTAAGGCTTTTGTAGACTTTAGTAAGATAAAGAGGGTTAATTAACTTAAATATGTTAAACTAATGATTTGAAGCATTTCGATATCGATTGCTAAATGTGTATATACAAGAAAATCGACTTTTTACATAAATATAAGACTACGGAATTCTTCCAAATGTATTGTCGTTATGCTGCCATGGCTTTACACCAACTTCAATACGTTAACCCTCCGATGTTCGGTGCCTTATGATGCGGTAAGTGCATCATAAGGGTCTGCCCAGACCCATAAAAATAATGTAAGTAATACGGTTTTAAAAATAATTTTATTTATTTATTTGAACGGATTAGTATTAATTATGAAGAGCAATTGGGTTTACAACTATATAGTTGTATGGAATGTTCATTAAGACATATGGGACGATTATATTTGCTGCAGTTATAACAAGTTTTACGTCGCTTTTTCGAAGAAGAAGCAGCACAATGGTAGCACGATGACCGTTTTGAAGCAACTTGAGTATATGATTGTTGCTGTGTTGCATCTGATGTCGATGGACAAGATTCCGGTACCTAAAAGTAGCGAAATAATTTATTTTAAATTAGTAAATATGAATACATGCATACAAATATCTTTATACGCGGAGATATACATATGTAGGTGTGTATATAATTCATACTCACCTTGATATTAAAAAGATTCATTGCTTGTCTTATATGAGCAAACCTTCATACTAATGGGTTAGTCGCCCGTTTCGTCATATGTGGAATAACTAGCTGCCGTTCCAATTCAATGATAAATAAGCGCCTCTTATCACTCTGCTTTGCCGGATTCAGCTCGTCATAGATGATGAATGAGGCCAAACCGGCAATATCCAGCATATTATAAAACATTGCCAGTGGCCAACGGTTTGTCGAGCGTTTGCACGAATAGCCAGTCAACATTTGATCCATTGTATATACCCCCGCTTTAAATTTATTGTAGTCCAAAATTTGATCTGGCTGGAATCCTTTCAATGGATCGGTGCTTTGACGGTAATGGGCAGTGGATAACATAATTACTGGCTTTTTCGGCTTTGCCATATACGAGCACAGACCGATATTATTATTGTGATAACAAAATAAAGCGCTTTTAACATCACCCTTCGGGTTAAGCAATTCATGCGGAATGAAGGTCTTATTTTTTCTTACGGTACCGACAAAAGCCACTCTACGATTCATCAACATTTCTGCCAAGTTGTATGTTGAAAAAAAAATTGTCAGCATAAACAGTCCTACCTTCATGACGACCCGTTCACCTTGATTCGTTTCTCGCTGGCCACCTGGTGGTTTTCCAGTATAAATTATACTTTCAAAGGGTAGTTTGAAACAGAGTCACAAATCCACCACACTTTCATGCCATATTTTGCCGGCTTACTCGGAATATATTGGGTGAATCAAGTGCGCCCACGATATGGAAATAACTGTTCATCGACGGTTACATGACAATCCGGAGTGTATGCTTTCTCTAAATTGGCCATCAGCATGAGCCATACATCGTCCAGGGCAGCAGTTTTGCTTTGCTTCAACCTCTCAGCACGAGTACCACTGTTATCGAAACGGATGAAAGTATTTAAGCTCTTGAACCGATTCAATGACATAGTGGCCTTATAAATTGGCATATTGTAGCTGGCCCACAATTCTTTCGCTGGCTGAGAATTCGAGTGGAATTCACCAGCAATAAGTAGCATCCCAAAAAAGCATACATTTCGTCTTCGTCAGTCATTACCCAAGAACGCTGTTTATTACTGGGATGCTTTTCATTCCATAGACGAAACGCTTCAACGGCTTTTCTGTTGGTTTCCCGCACAATGATACTTACGATTTCAGGAGACAGCAATAGCTTGAAAAGAGCTTTATGACTCGGTGCCTTATAGGTGGTGGAGGATTTGAATTCCATATTCTACCATATTTCGACCTGTATATAAGGCCCTGGGTAATAGATGTGCTGCATGATTCCATTGTAGTTGAAGCCTCAAGGGCGATAGCTTCTCTATACAAATCCTCAATATCATCATGGTTTTCATCCAGAGCAGCCTCTAACTCGATTTCCTGTTCTATATCTGATGCTTCACCGAAGTCATCTTCATCTGGAAAATATTCATCATCTTCTACGTCGCCACTTGTTTCAAATGGATCGGAATCCTATCCCATAATTTCTTCAATTTGTGCCTGAAGTCGCTGACGTTCTTCCGGACTCACATTTGCTGCGTTTAGCTTACGAAGCAAACGCGTAAACACATCAACTTTATCCATATCTTTCTTGTTCCATTTTATTTAAAAAAACACTCCCACTAATTAAAAAACACGTGTTCACTTCAATTGTCAAATGTCAACTAAAAAATTATCTCTGCCGCTGCCTCCGCTAACAGTTTAGTTGTTTACACCTAACGGTTAACCAATTTACATGAGAATATTATATGGGTCTGCACAGACCCATGTGAGCTTAATAAACGAAATTAGTTTAAAATTATTATTTTTACAACAAATATAGCAAAAATCTTAATTTTGCTACTTCATTGTGTTTAACACACTACGTTTTAGGAAGTCATGGACTAAGAAGCCTCAGATATTAAAAATGAAAGATCTACATACACTTAAAGATCGAATGGGTCTGGCCAGACCCATATGAACATCGAAGGGTTAAAGAAAGTTAATTAACTTAAATATGTTAAACTAATGATTTGAAACATTTCGATATCGATTGCTAAATGCGTATATACAACAAAATCGGCTTTATACCTAAATATAAGATTACGGAATTCTTCTAAATGCACTGTCGTTATGCCGCCATGGCTTTATATCACCTTCATTACGTTAAAGAAGGTTAACTAACCTAAATATGTTAAACGATTGATTTGAAGCATTTCGACATCGATTGCTAAATGAGTATATACAAGAAAGTCGACTTTTTACCTAAATATAAGATTACGAAATTCTTTCAAATGCACTGCCGTTATACCGTTTTGGCTTTATGTAAACTTCAGTAAGATAAAGAAGGTTGATTAACTTAAATATGTTAAACTAATGATTTAAAGCATTTCGATATCGATTGCTAAATGTGTATATACAAAAAAATCGCCTTTATACCTAAATATAAGATTACGGAATTCTTCTAAATGCACTGTCGTTATGCCGCCATGGCTTTATATCACCTTCATTACGGTAAAGAAGGCTAACTAACTTAAATATGTTAAACTAATGATTTGAAGCATTTCGATATCGATTGCTAAATGTGTATGTACAAGAAAATCGACTTTATATTTAAATATAAGATAACGGAATTCATATAAATATACTGCCGTTATGCCGTTATTGCTTTATGTAAACTTCAGTAAGATAAAGAAGGTTAATTAACTTAAATATGCTAAACCAGTTATTTGATGCATTTCGATATCGATTGCTAAATATGTAAATACAAGAAACTCGACTTTATACCTAAATATAAGATAACGGAATTCTTCTACATGCACTGCCGTTATGCCGCCATAGCTTAATGCCAACTTCAGTTCGTTAAAGAAGGTTTATTAACATAAATATGTTAAACTAATGAGTTGAAGCATCTCGATAACGATTGCTAAATATGTATATACAACAAAATCGACTTTATACCTAAATATAAGATAACGTAATTCTTCTAAATGCACTGCCGTTATGCCCCCATGGCTATATGCCAACTTCAGATCCTTAAAGAAAGTTTATTAACATAAATATGTTAAACTAATGAGTTGAAGCATTTCGATATCGATCGCTAAATGTGTATATACAAGAAAATCGACTTCTTACATAAATATAAGACTACGGAATTCTTCTAAATGCACTGTCGTTATGCCGCCATGGCTTTATATCACCTTCATTACGTTAAAGAAGGTTAATTAACTTAAATATGTTAAACTAATGATTTGAAGCATTTCGATATCGATTGCTAAATGTGTATGTACAACAAAATCGACTTTATACCTAAATATAAGATAACGGAATTCATATAAATATACTGCCGTTATGCCGTTATGGCTTTATGTAAACTTCAGTAACATAAAGAAGGTTAATTAACTTAAATATGTTAAGATAATGATTTGAAGCATTTCGATATCGATTGCTTAATGTGTATATACAACAAAATCGACTTTATACCTAAATATAAGTTTACGGGTTTCTTCCAAATCTACTGTCGTTATGCCGCCATGGCTTTATATCAACTTCAATAAGTTAAAGAAGGTTAATTAACTTAAATATGTTAAACTAATGATTTGAAGCATTTCGATATCGATTGCTAAATGCGTATATACAACAAAGTCGACTTTATACCTAAATATAAGATTACGGAATTCTTCTAAATGCACTGTCGTTATGCCACCATGGAATTATATCACCTTCAATACGTTAAAGAAGGTTAATTAAATAAATATGTTAAACTAATGATTTGACGCATTTCGATATCGACTGCTAAATGTGTAAATACAAGAAAATCGACTTTATACCTAAATATAAAATTATAACATTACGGAATTCTTCTAAATGCACTGCCGTTATACCGTTAAGGCTTTACGTAGTCTTCAGTAAGCTAAAAAGCGTTTATTAACTTAATATGTTAAACTATTGATATGAAGGATTTCGATATCGATAGCTAAATGTGTATATACAAGAAAATCGACTTTATACCTAAATATAAGATTACGGAATTCTTCTACATGCACTGCCGTTACGCCGCCATGGCTATATGCCAACTTCAGATCGTTAAAGAAGGCTAATTAACATAAATATGTTAAACGAATGATTTGAAGCATTTCGATATCGATAGCTAAATGTGTATATACAACAAAATCGACTTTATACCTAAATATAAGATTACGGAATTCTTCTCCATGCACTGCCGTTATGCCGCCATGACTTTATGCCAACTTCCGTTCATTAAAGAAGGTTAACTAACTTAAATATGTTAAACGAATGATTTGAAGCATTTCGATATCGATAGAAAAATGTGAATATACAAGAAAATCGACTTTATACCTAAATATAAGATTACGAAATTCTTCCAAATGCACTTCCGTTATACCGTTTTGGCTTTATGTAAACTTCAGTAAGATAAAGAAGGTTAATTAACTTAAATACGTTAAAATAAGGATTTGAATCATTTCGATATCGATTGCTAGATGCGTATATACAACAAAATCGACTTTATACCTAAATATAAGATTACGGAATTCTTCTAAATGCACTGTCGTTATGCCGCCATGGCTTTATATCACCTTCATTGCGGTAAAGAAGGTTAACTAACTTAAATATATTAAACTAATGATTTGAAGAATTTCGATATCGATAGCTAAATGTGTATATACAAGAAAATCGACTTAATACCTAAATATAAGATAACGGAATTCTTCTAAATGCACTGCCGTTCGGCCGCCATGGATATATGCCAACTTCAGATCGTTAAAGAAGGTTTATTAACATAAATATGTTAAACTAATGAGTTGAAGCATCTCGATATCGATCGCTTAATGTGTATATACAAGAAAATCGACTTTTTACATAAATGTAAGACTACGGAATTCTTCCAAATGTACTGTCGTTATGCCGCCATGGCCTTAAGCCAACTTCAGTTCGTTAAAGAAGGTTTATTAACTTAAATATGTTAAACCAGTTATTTGAAGCATTTCGATATCGATTGCTTAATGAATATATACAAGAAAATCGACTTTATACCTAAATATAAGACTACGGAATTCTTCCAAATGTACTGTCGTTATGCCGCCATAGCTTTATATCAACTTCAATACTTTAAAGAAGGTTTATTAACTTAAATATGTTAAACTTATGAGATGAAGCATTTCGATATCGATTGCTAAATGTGTATATACAACAAAATCGACTTTTTACCTTAATATAAGATTACGGAATTCTTCCACATGCACTGCCGTTATACCCTTATGGCTTTATGTAAACTTCAGTAAGATAAAGAAGGTTAGTTAACTTAAATATGTTAAACTAATGATTTGAAGCATTTCGATATCGATTGCTAAATGTGTATATACAAGAAGCTGGATTTCAATAGACACTTCCAGGTGAGGATACCATCTAGACGAGAATGGAGAAGAGGCTCAGTTGCAGAGGAGGGTACCACCTCAGTCTATACCGACGGGTCCAAAATGGACTGCGGAGTGGGCACGGGGGTATTCTCCGCTGATCTGGGCATATCTCTCTCTATACGTCTACCGAACTCGGCTAGCATCTTCCAAGCAGAAGTACTAGGCATAGAAAAAGCCTGCGAAATTCTATTAGAAAATCACGGGAATATACATAATGCAACTATATTTACGGATAGCCAGGCGGCCCTCCTGGCATTGTCTTCACCCATGACAAATTCCAGTATAGTTCACAACTGCAAGAGAGCACTAAGCACAATAAAAGACAAGCTCCAGCTAAACTTGATCTGGGTTCCCGGCCACAGGAACATTTTCGGTAACGAAAAAGCAGATGAGTTGGCAAAGGCAGGAGCTTTCCTCAGTGAATCCGAGGCGGAGCTCATACCGAGCCCGCTTGGATCGATCAAAAGAGAGATCAATAAACAATTTCAACAAATTGCAAACAACAGGTGGAAAAACAGTACAAAATGCGTCATAACTAAACAATTATGGCTAACATACGACAGGAAAGAACCAACGACCTATTAAATAGGTCAAGAAAAAGTATTTACAGAATAACAGCTACTACAACAGGGCACTGGCCATTTGGGGTACATGCGTCCAAAATGGGTATGCCCTACAACGACATCTGCTGAAGCTGCGGAGTAGCAGGGAACAAGGAAACAATCCTCCACTTTCTCTGCGAATGCCCGGCTCTGGCACAGATACGACACAAAACACTCGGAATCCACCAAGCACCAAACCTTGAATGGATTTCCACCAAAAGCATATCGGACATAAGTAGTTTCATCGAAACCTCAAAATGGTTTGAGAGAGAGGGTGGAACGTAACAGCAGATACAGGAGGTTCTACGAATAGTGTATCAAAATGGCACATCAGTGCTAATTGAGCCCGATAGGGCTGCACTCCTACCTACCTATATACAAGAAAGTCGACTTTATACCTGAATATAAGATTACGGAATTCATCGAAATACACTCCCTTTATGCCGTTATGGCTTTATATCACCCTCATTACGTTAAAGAAGGTTAATTAACTTAAATATGTTAAACCAGTTATTTGAAGCATTTCGATATCGATTGCTTAATGCGTATATACAACAAAATCGACTTTATACCTAGATATAAGATTACGGAATTCTTCGAAATGCACTGCCGTTATGCCGTTAAGGTTTTTGTAGACTTCAGTAAGATAAAGAGGGTTAATTAACTTAAATATGTTAAACTAATGAGTTGAAGCATCTCGATATCGATTGCTAAATGTGTATATACAACAAAATCGACTTTATACCTAAATATAAGATAACGGAATTCTTCTACATGCACTGCCGTTATGCCGCCATGGCTTTATTCCAACTTCAGTTCGTTAAAGAAGGTTTATTAACTTAAATATGTTAAACCAGTTATTTGAAGCATTTCGATATCGATTGCTTAATGCGTATATACAACAAAATCGACTTTATACCTAAATATAAGATTACGGAATTCTTCTAAATGCACTGTCGTTATGCTGCCATGGCGTTATATCACCTTCATTACGTTGAAGAAGGTTAATTAACTTAAATATGTTAAACTAATGATTTGAAGATTTTCGATGTCGATTGCTAAATGTGTAAATACAAGAAAATCGACTATATACCTAAATATAAGATTACGGAATTCTTCTAAATGCACTGTCGTTATGCTGCCATGGCTTTATTTCACCTTCATTACGTTAAAGAAGGTTAACTTAAATATGTTAAACTAATGATTTGAAGCATTTCGATATCGATTGCTAAAGGAGTATATACAAGAAAATCGACTTTATGCCTAAATATAAGATTACGGAATTCTTCGAAATGCACTGCCGTTATGCCGTTAAGGCTTTTGTAGACTTGAGTAAGATAAAGAGGGTTAATTAACTTAAATATGTTAAACTAATGATTCGAAGCATTTCGATATGGATTGCTAAATGAGTATATACAAAAAAATCGACTTTATACCTAAATAGAGCATTACGGAATTCTTCTAAATGCACTGCCGTTATGCCGTTAAGGCTTTTGTAGACTTCAGTAAGATAAAGAGGGTTAATTGTCTTAAATATGTTAAACTCATGATTTGAAGCATTTCGATGTCGATTGCTAAATACGTATATACAACAAAATCGACTTTATACCTAAATATAAGATAACGGAACTCTTCCAAATGCACTGCCGTTATGCCGTTAAGGCTTTTGTAGACTTCAGTAAGAAAAAGAGGATTAATTTACTTAAATATGTTAAACTAATGATTTGAAGCATTTCGTCATCGATTGCTAAATGTGTATATACAAGAAAATCGACTTTATACCTAAATATAAGATTACGGAATTCTTCCAAATGTACTGTCGTTATGCCGCCATGGCTTTGTATCACCTTCAATACGTTAAAGAAGGTTTATTAACTTAAATATGTTACACTAATGATTTGACGCATTTCGATATCGACTGCTAAATGAGAATATACAAAAAAATCGAATTCATACCTAAATATAAAACTACGTAGTTCTTCTAAATGCACTGCCGTTAAGCCGCCATGGCTTTATATCAACTTCAATACGTTAAAGAAGGTTAAGTAACTTAAATATTTTAAACTAATGATTTGAAGCATTTCGAGATCGCTTGCTAAATGTGTATATACAAGAAAATCGAATTTATACCTAAATATAAGATAACGGGATTCTTCTAAATGCACTGCCGTTATACCGTTAAGGCTTTATGTAGACTTCAGTAAGCTAGAAAATGTTTATTAAATTAATATGTTAAACTAATGATTTGAAGCATTTCAATATCGATATCTAAATGTGTATATAAAAGAAAATCGACTTTATACCTAAATAAAAGTTTACGGAATTCTTCTACATGCACTGCCGTAATGCCGCCGTGGCTATATGCCAACTTCAGATCGTTAAAGAAGGTTTATTAACTTAAATATGTTAAGCTAATGAGTTGAAGCATCTCGATATCAATTGCCTAATGTGTATATACAACAAAATCGACTTTACACCTAAATATAAGATAACGGAATTCTTGTACATGCACTGCCGTTATGCCGCCATGGCTTTATGTAAACTTCAGTTCGTTAAAGAAGGTTTATTAACTTAAATATGTTAAACTAATGAGTTGAAGCATCTCGATATCGATTGCTAAATGTGTATATACAACAAAATCGACTTTATACCTTAATATAAGAGTACGGAATTCTTCTAAATGCACTGCCGTAAATATGTTAAACTAATGATTTGAAGCATTTCGATATCGCTTGCTAAATGTGTATATACAAGAAAATCGAATTTATACCTAAATATAATATAACGGAATTCTTCTACATGCACTAGCGTTATGCCGCCATGGCTTTATGCCAACTTCAGTTCATTAAAGAAGGTTAATTATTTTAAATATTTTAAACTAATGGTTTGAAGCATTTCGATATCGATTGCTAAATGTGTAAATAAAAGAAAATCGACTTTATACCTAAAAATAAAATTATAACTTTACGGAATTCTTCTAAATGCACTGGCGTTATACCGTTAAGGCTTTATGTAGACTTCAGTAAGCTAAAAAGCGTTTATTATCTTAATGTGTTAATCTAATGGTTTGAAGCATTTCGATATCGATAGCTTAATGTGTATATTAGGGTGGCCCTTAGTTGTGTGGAGGAAAAAAAAGTTTCTGGATTCTCGATCGCACCCCCTAGAAATATGCGAATAGCCCAAAAACTAGTATATACAAAGTTTTGGGTCAATCAAAAAAGGTTTAGAGGTTGCGCAAGGAGCTTGAAATCCTGAAAAATTAAGAATTTTTGCCATTTTTATGTCTCAGACTGCCATATTTCAAAGCCACACTATCCCTTACTGGTTTTCCATACCGTAATAAGATCTGCATTTTATTACCTTTCTAAAATTACCACAATCTTAAAAATCGGTCGATTGACGATAGAGTTACAGAAATACAAATATGAAAGTAAATTAAATGTGTTGCACGTGCACTCTCAAGCGTCGCATGCTCGTGATATACCGTTATAACGGTTCTAATGTCATTAAAATTTATATTCTGTATTGCTAAAAGCTAGTGTGCTAACGTAGTCGCAAAAGTGAGTACAGAGAAATCGTGGCGTGTAGACAATTTAATTTGAAAAATATTATAAAAATGAGTGAATATAATTTTCTGTCGAAAATTTACTTAATTGGAACGTCAAGCTCTCAAATTCTTGGTGCATAACTACCATCAAATAAACAAGTGTTATCAGTTTTTTTCATAATCATAACATAGTGAAATTATCAATTCGTAAGAGTGCTAGATTGACTATACAAGAAGTTTTCGTATTTTGGGAAAAAGCAAGAATTCCAATTAGAGATGAAAAACACTGCATTGACAAGTTGGAAAATATGCATAGAGAATGGCAAGCTATTGGAAAAAGTAAAAATCGGTCCAGTGAAAAGCAAAATCAAAAAGTAAAGCATTTTAGTGAAATGTTAGATGATTTATTTGATATTGCTCATGCTAATGCATTACAACTAATTAAAATTGACACCGACAAAAAGTTTTTGATAAATCAACGAAAAAAGGGGCGACCGGGATGTATTGGCGTTGTTGATACCAAAACTGCCCAGAAAGAGAAAAGAAAGGCAGCGATTTTAGAAGAACAAATGGGAAGAAAGATACGAGTGGTAGAAAATATGGAGAACGAAATTGAGGCAATTAACACAGAAGGTATGTATTTGAATGAAACTGCAATTTGAATGGGGTGACATTTATGTATTTGTAGCAGGAGAATTGTTTTCAGACAGTGATGATGTGCATACAAGTTTGGAAAGTGAGATGGAAGAAGATTCTCATCCATTATGCTCCACTTCCATCAAAAATCGAGGAACGAAGGACGTCTTCACTGAAAGAGTCGTATCTGCCCTAGATAAATGCAAAATTAGTGATCGTTCAGCAATGCATATTGTCACTGCCGTTGCTGAAGTACTAGGACATAATACAAATGAACTTATAATAAACGGTACATCATTGCAGCGCCAAAGGCATTTAAATCGGTTAAAAAAATCAGAAAACAACAAAGAAAACCTCATGGTAAGTCGTGTACGGATTAGATCATTGAATCGCGGTATTCGGGTAATAAAACTCTCAAACAAATTTTCTTACATACATATGTATATCCCTTGAAATTTTTTATTTAAAAAAATATACATTACATCTACATATATTGCACTTGAATGAACAAATTTTGAATGGTACATTTTTTTAAATAGATACACTGTGGCACTTTGCATTGGGATGGAAAACTCCTTCCGGAAATAACAGGTCGAGAAAAGGTGGAACGACTTCCAGTTGTTGTTACTGACAGGAATGGCGAACACTTAATTGGGGCTCCAAAACTATATGCTGCAACGGGCTCAGAAATAGCTGATACGCTGTACGGACTGATATTTGAATGGGACTTGAAGGATCATATTGTGGCCTGTTGTTTTGATACGACATCGACTAACACGGGCGTAATAAAAGGAGCTGCAACGTTGTTAGAAAAAAAACTTGAGCGAAAGCTTTTGTATCTACCTTGTCGGCATCATATATATGAAATAATGCTGAGAGGGGTTTTCGAGTGTTATTTTCCCGTAAATACAAGTAAAGACGTCCAATTGTTTCGCCGGTTTCAAGAGAATTGGGAAAATATTGATAAAAACAATTTTAAAGACTTGCTACAAAACAATGAATTAAAATTACGTTTGAATGATAACATAGATACTATTTTAAATTTTTGTAAGGAAGGGATGAAAAAGAAAATAGTTAGAGATGACTATAGGGAATTATTGGAATTGACGTCTTTATGTCTAGGAGCAAATAACGGCATAAAATTTCGTGTACCAGGTCCCACTCATCATGCGCGGTGGATGTCTAAGGCATTATATTGCTTAAAGATCTATTTATTTCGTGAACAGTTCAAACTAACGGAATATGAAGAGAATTCGTTAGCAAGTATATGCGCATTTATTATAAGATTCTACGTTAAGCTTTGGTTTAACTGCACCAATCCGTCTAAAGCACCTCTTCAAGACTTATCTTTTATTAAAGAAATTCGCGAGTATAGAAATGTTAATAAAAAAATCTCTGAAATTGCAATAAAAAAATTTTGTAAACACCTCTGGTACCTGTCTGAAGAATGTATTGCATTGACATTATTCGACGATGACGTTTCTTATGCCATGAAACAAAATATTGTGGAAAAAATTAAAAACATCGACAACTGCGACAACTGCGACAATGAAACGGAAAATTTAAAGAGGGTACACGTAAGATCCAGTGAAATCAATGAATTTATAAGAAAAAAACTACATGATTTTGTAACAGCAAATACAATTGATTTTTTTGGATGGTTTGGGATTTCACCTGAATTTCTGCAGGTAGACCCACTTTATTGGAGGGATACAGAAACCTATCAAAAAGCTAAGGATATTGTTATAAATATAAAAGTGGATAACGACACAGCAGAACGTGGAGTAAAACTTATGGAAGAATATAATAGAATACTAACAAATGACGAACAAGAAAAACAATATTTATTTCAAGTTGTAACTGATTATAAAAAACAATTTGATTCACATAATAAATCATCTTTAATTAGATCATAAGAAATAATATTATATTTTTTATTATTACAAGTTAAATTACCTTTCGCACATAACAAATGAAGTAGGGTAGACTAAATTTAAGAAAATGTAAAAATTCGAAATTTTTCAGGATTTCAAGCTCCTTGCGCAACCTCTAAATCTTTTTTGATTGATCTAAAACTTTGTATATACTAGTTTTTTGGCTATTCTCATATTTCTAGGGGGTGCGATCGAGAATCGGAATACTTTGGAAAATAAGCGCCACCCTAGCGTATATACAAGAAAATCGACTTTATACCTAAATATGAGATTACGGAATCCTTCTACATGCACTAACGTTATGCCGCCATGGCTATATGCCAACTTCAGATCGTTAAAGAAGGTATATTAACTTAAATATGTTAAACTTATGAGATGAAGCATTTCGATATCGATTGCTAAATGTGTATATACAACAAAATCGACTTTTTACCTTAATATAAGATTACGGAATTCATCCAAATGTACTGCCGTTATACCGTTATGGCTTTATGTAAACTTCAGTAAGAAAAAGAAGGTTAATTAACTTAAATATGTTAAACTAATGATTTGAAGCATTTCGTTATCGATTGCTAAATGAGTATATGCAAGAACTACGGACTTCTTCTAAATGCACTGCCGTTATGCCGCCATGGCTTTATATCAACTTCAATAAGTTAAAGAAGGTTAATTAACTTAATTATGTTAAACTAATGATTTGAAGCATCTCGATATCGCTTGCTAAATGTGTACATACAAGAAAATCAAATTTATACCTAAATATAAGATAACGGAATTCTTATAAATGCACTGCCGTTATGCCGTTAAGGCTTTATGTAGACTTCAGTAAGACAGAGAGGGTTAATAAACTTGAATATGTTAAACTAATGATTTGAAGCATTTCGATATCGATTGCTAAATATATAAATACAAGAAAATCGACTTTATACCTAAATATAAGAATACGGAATTCTTCTAAATGCACTGCAGTTTTACCGTTAAGGCTTTATGAAGACGTCAGTGCGTTACAGAAGGTTTATTAACTTGAAAATGTTAAACTTATGATTTGAAGCATTTCGATATCGATTGCTAAATGTGTATATACAACAAAATCGACTTTTTACCTTAATATAAGATTACGGAATTCTTCCACATGCACTGCCGTTATACCCTTATGGCTTTATGTAAACTTCAGTAAGATAAAGAAGGTTAGTTAACTTAAATATGTTAAACTAATGATTTGAAGCATTTCGATATCGATTGCTAAATGTGTATATACAAGAAGCTGGATTTCAATAGACACTTCCAGGTGAGGATACCATCTAGACGAGAATGGAGAAGAGGCTCAGTTGCAGAGGAGGGTACCACCTCAGTCTATACCGACGGGTCCAAAATGGACTGCGGAGTGGGCACGGGGGTATTCTCCGCTGATCTGGGCATATCTCTCTCTATACGTCTACCGAACTCGGCTAGCATCTTCCAAGCAGAAGTACTAGGCATAGAAAAAGCCTGCGAAATTCTATTAGAAAATCACGGGAATATACATAATGCAACTATATTTACGGATAGCCAGGCGGCCCTCCTGGCATTGTCTTCACCCATGACAAATTCCAGTATAGTTCACAACTGCAAGAGAGCACTAAGCACAATAAAAGACAAGCTCCAGCTAAACTTGATCTGGGTTCCCGGCCACAGGAACATTTTCGGTAACGAAAAAGCAGATGAGTTGGCAAAGGCAGGAGCTTTCCTCAGTGAATCCGAGGCGGAGCTCATACCGAGCCCGCTTGGATCGATCAAAAGAGAGATCAATAAACAATTTCAACAAATTGCAAACAACAGGTGGAAAAACAGTACAAAATGCGTCATAACTAAACAATTATGGCTAACATACGACAGGAAAGAACCAACGACCTATTAAATAGGTCAAGAAAAAGTATTTACAGAATAACAGCTACTACAACAGGGCACTGGCCATTTGGGGTACATGCGTCCAAAATGGGTATGCCCTACAACGACATCTGCTGAAGCTGCGGAGTAGCAGGGAACAAGGAAACAATCCTCCACTTTCTCTGCGAATGCCCGGCTCTGGCACAGATACGACACAAAACACTCGGAATCCACCAAGCACCAAACCTTGAATGGATTTCCACCAAAAGCATATCGGACATAAGTAGTTTCATCGAAACCTCAAAATGGTTTGAGAGAGAGGGTGGAACGTAACAGCAGATACAGGAGGTTCTACGAATAGTGTATCAAAATGGCACATCAGTGCTAATTGAGCCCGATAGGGCTGCACTCCTACCTACCTATATACAAGAAAGTCGACTTTATACCTGAATATAAGATTACGGAATTCATCGAAATACACTCCCTTTATGCCGTTATGGCTTTATATCACCCTCATTACGTTAAAGAAGGTTAATTAACTTAAATATGTTAAACCAGTTATTTGAAGCATTTCGATATCGATTGCTTAATGCGTATATACAACAAAATCGACTTTATACCTAGATATAAGATTACGGAATTCTTCGAAATGCACTGCCGTTATGCCGTTAAGGTTTTTGTAGACTTCAGTAAGATAAAGAGGGTTAATTAACTTAAATATGTTAAACTAATGAGTTGAAGCATCTCGATATCGATTGCTAAATGTGTATATACAACAAAATCGACTTTATACCTAAATATAAGATAACGGAATTCTTCTACATGCACTGCCGTTATGCCGCCATGGCTTTATTCCAACTTCAGTTCGTTAAAGAAGGTTTATTAACTTAAATATGTTAAACCAGTTATTTGAAGCATTTCGATATCGATTGCTTAATGCGTATATACAACAAAATCGACTTTATACCTAAATATAAGATTACGGAATTCTTCTAAATGCACTGTCGTTATGCTGCCATGGCGTTATATCACCTTCATTACGTTGAAGAAGGTTAATTAACTTAAATATGTTAAACTAATGATTTGAAGATTTTCGATGTCGATTGCTAAATGTGTAAATACAAGAAAATCGACTATATACCTAAATATAAGATTACGGAATTCTTCTAAATGCACTGTCGTTATGCTGCCATGGCTTTATTTCACCTTCATTACGTTAAAGAAGGTTAACTTAAATATGTTAAACTAATGATTTGAAGCATTTCGATATCGATTGCTAAAGGAGTATATACAAGAAAATCGACTTTATGCCTAAATATAAGATTACGGAATTCTTCGAAATGCACTGCCGTTATGCCGTTAAGGCTTTTGTAGACTTGAGTAAGATAAAGAGGGTTAATTAACTTAAATATGTTAAACTAATGATTCGAAGCATTTCGATATGGATTGCTAAATGAGTATATACAAAAAAATCGACTTTATACCTAAATAGAGCATTACGGAATTCTTCTAAATGCACTGCCGTTATGCCGTTAAGGCTTTTGTAGACTTCAGTAAGATAAAGAGGGTTAATTGTCTTAAATATGTTAAACTCATGATTTGAAGCATTTCGATGTCGATTGCTAAATACGTATATACAACAAAATCGACTTTATACCTAAATATAAGATAACGGAACTCTTCCAAATGCACTGCCGTTATGCCGTTAAGGCTTTTGTAGACTTCAGTAAGAAAAAGAGGATTAATTTACTTAAATATGTTAAACTAATGATTTGAAGCATTTCGTCATCGATTGCTAAATGTGTATATACAAGAAAATCGACTTTATACCTAAATATAAGATTACGGAATTCTTCCAAATGTACTGTCGTTATGCCGCCATGGCTTTGTATCACCTTCAATACGTTAAAGAAGGTTTATTAACTTAAATATGTTACACTAATGATTTGACGCATTTCGATATCGACTGCTAAATGAGAATATACAAAAAAATCGAATTCATACCTAAATATAAAACTACGTAGTTCTTCTAAATGCACTGCCGTTAAGCCGCCATGGCTTTATATCAACTTCAATACGTTAAAGAAGGTTAAGTAACTTAAATATTTTAAACTAATGATTTGAAGCATTTCGAGATTGCTTGCTAAATGTGTATATACAAGAAAATCGAATTTATACCTAAATATAAGATAACGGGATTCTTCTAAATGCACTGCCGTTATACCGTTAAGGCTTTATGTAGACTTCAGTAAGCTAGAAAATGTTTATTAAATTAATATGTTAAACTAATGATTTGAAGCATTTCAATATCGATATCTAAATGTGTATATAAAAGAAAATCGACTTTATACCTAAATAAAAGTTTACGGAATTCTTCTACATGCACTGCCGTAATGCCGCCGTGGCTATATGCCAACTTCAGATCGTTAAAGAAGGTTTATTAACTTAAATATGTTAAGCTAATGAGTTGAAGCATCTCGATATCAATTGCCTAATGTGTATATACAACAAAATCGACTTTACACCTAAATATAAGATAACGGAATTCTTGTACATGCACTGCCGTTATGCCGCCATGGCTTTATGTAAACTTCAGTTCGTTAAAGAAGGTTTATTAACTTAAATATGTTAAACTAATGAGTTGAAGCATCTCGATATCGATTGCTAAATGTGTATATACAACAAAATCGACTTTATACCTTAATATAAGAGTACGGAATTCTTCTAAATGCACTGCCGTAAATATGTTAAACTAATGATTTGAAGCATTTCGATATCGCTTGCTAAATGTGTATATACAAGAAAATCGAATTTATACCTAAATATAATATAACGGAATTCTTCTACATGCACTAGCGTTATGCCGCCATGGCTTTATGCCAACTTCAGTTCATTAAAGAAGGTTAATTATTTTAAATATTTTAAACTAATGGTTTGAAGCATTTCGATATCGATTGCTAAATGTGTAAATAAAAGAAAATCGACTTTATACCTAAAAATAAAATTATAACTTTACGGAATTCTTCTAAATGCACTGGCGTTATACCGTTAAGGCTTTATGTAGACTTCAGTAAGCTAAAAAGCGTTTATTATCTTAATGTGTTAATCTAATGGTTTGAAGCATTTCGATATCGATAGCTTAATGTGTATATTAGGGTGGCCCTTAGTTGTGTGGAGGAAAAAAAAGTTTCTGGATTCTCGATCGCCCCCCCTAGAAATATGCGAATAGCCCAAAAACTAGTATATAAAAAGTTTTGGGTCAATCAAAAAAGGTTTAGAGGTTGCGCAAGGAGCTTGAAATCCTGAAAAATTAAGAATTTTTGCCATTTTTATGTCTCAGACTGCCATATTTCAAAGCCACACTATCCCTTACGGGTTTTTTCCATACCGTAATAAGATCTGCATTTTATTACCTTTCTAAAATTACCACAATCTTAAAAATCGGTCGATTGACGATAGAGTTACAGAAATACAAATTGAAAGTAAATTAAATGTGTTGCACGTGCACTCTCAAGCGTCGCATGCTCGTGATATACCGTTATAACGGTTCTAATGTCATTAAAATTTATATTCTGTATTGCTAAAAGCTAGTGTGCTAACGTAGTCGCAAAAGTGAGTACAGAGAAATCGTGGCGTGTAGACAATTTAATTTGAAAAATATTATAAAAATGAGTGAATATAATTTTCTGTCGAAAATTTACTTAATTGGAACGTCAAGCTCTCAAATTCTTGGTGCATAACTACCATCAAATAAACAAGTGTTATCAGTTTTTTTCATAATCATAACATAGTGAAATTATCAATTCGTAAGAGTGCTAGATTGACTATACAAGAAGTTTTCGTATTTTGGGAAAAAGCAAGAATTCCAATTAGAGATGAAAAACACTGCATTGACAATTTGGGAAAAATATGCATAGAGAATGGCAAGCTTTTGGGAAAAAAGTAAAAATCGGTCTAGTGAAAAGCAAAATCAAAAAGTAAAGCATTTTAGTGAAATGTTAGTGATTTATTTGATATTGCTCATGCTAATGCATTACAACTAATTAAAATTGACACCGACAAAAAGTTTTTGATAAATCAACGAAAAAAGGGGCGACCGGGATGTATTGGCGTTGTTGATACCAAAACTGCCCAGAAAGAGAAAAGAAAGGCAGCGATTTTAGAAGAACAAATGGGAAGAAAGATACGAGTGGTAGAAAATATGGAGAACGAAATTGAGGCAATTAACACAGAAGGTATGTATTTGAATGAAACTGCAATTTGAATGGGGTGACATTTATGTATTTGTAGCAGGAGAATTGTTTTCAGACAGTGATGATGTGCATACAAGTTTGGAAAGTGAGATGGAAGAAGATTCTCATCCATTATGCTCCACTTCCATCAAAAATCGAGGAACGAAGGACGTCTTCACTGAAAGAGTCGTATCTGCCCTAGATAAATGCAAAATTAGTGATCGTTCAGCAATGCATATTGTCACTGCCGTTGCTGAAGTACTAGGACATAATACAAATGAACTTATAATAAACGGTACATCATTGCAGCGCCAAAGGCATTTAAATCGGTTAAAAAAATCAGAAAACAACAAAGAAAACCTCATGGTAAGTCGTGTACGGATTAGATCATTGAATCGCGGTATTCGGGTAATAAAACTCTCAAACAAATTTTCTTACATACATATGTATATCCCTTAAAATTTTTTTATTTAAAAAAATATACATTACATCTACATATATTGCACTTGAATGAACAAATTTTGAATGGTACATTTTTTAAATAGATACACTGTGGCACTTTGCATTGGGATGGAAAACTCCTTCCGGAAATAACAGGTCGAGAAAAGGTGGAACGACTTCCAGTTGTTGTTACTGACAGGAATGGCGAACACTTAATTGGGGCTCCAAAACTATATGCTGCAACGGGCTCAGAAATAGCTGATACGCTGTACGGACTGATATTTGAATGGGACTTGAAGGATCATATTGTGGCCTGTTGTTTTGATACGACATCGACTAACACGGGCGTAATAAAAGGAGCTGCAACGTTGTTAGAAAAAAAACTTGAGCGAAAGCTTTTGTATCTACCTTGTCGGCATCATATATATGAAATAATGCTGAGAGGGGTTTTCGAGTGTTATTTTCCCGTAAATACAAGTAAAGACGTCCAATTGTTTCGCCGGTTTCAAGAGAATTGGGAAAATATTGATAAAAACAATTTTAAAGACTTGCTACAAAACAATGAATTAAAATTACGTTTGAATGATAACATAGATACTATTTTAAATTTTTGTAAGGAAGGGATGAAAAAGAAAATAGTTAGAGATGACTATAGGGAATTATTGGAATTGACGTCTTTATGTCTAGGAGCAAATAACGGCATAAAATTTCGTGTACCAGGTCCCACTCATCATGCGCGGTGGATGTCTAAGGCATTATATTGCTTAAAGATCTATTTATTTCGTGAACAGTTCAAACTAACGGAATATGAAGAGAATTCGTTAGCAAGTATATGCGCATTTATTATAAGATTCTACGTTAAGCTTTGGTTTAACTGCACCAATCCGTCTAAAGCACCTCTTCAAGACTTATCTTTTATTAAAGAAATTCGCGAGTATAGAAATGTTAATAAAAAAATCTCTGAAATTGCAATAAAAAAATTTTGTAAACACCTCTGGTACCTGTCTGAAAAATGTATTGCATTGACATTATTCGACGATGACGTTTCTTATGCCATGAAACAAAATATTGTGGAAAAAATTAAAAACATCGACAACTGCGACAACTGCGACAATGAAACGGAAAATTTAAAGAGGGTACACGTAAGATCCAGTGAAATCAATGAATTTAAAAGAAAAAAACTACATGATTTTGTAACAGCAAATACAATTGATTTTTTTGGATGGTTTGGGATTTCACCTGAATTTCTGCAGGTAGACCCACTTTATTGGAGGGATACAGAAACCTATAAAAAAGCTAAGGATATTGTTATAAATATAAAAGTGGATAACGACACAGCAGAACGTGGAGTAAAACTTAGGGAAGAATATAATAGAATACTAACAAATGACGAACAAGAAAAACAATATTTATTTCAAGTTGTAACTGATTATAAAAAACAATTTGATTCACATAATAAATCATCTTTAATTAGATCATAAGAAATAATATTATATTTTTTATTATTACAAGTTAAATTACCTTTCGCACATAACAAATGAAGTAGGGTAGACTAAAATTTTAAAAAAATGTAAAAATTCGAAATTTTTCAGGATTTCAAGCTCCTTGCGCAACCTCTAAATCTTTTTTGATTGATCTAAAACTTTGTATATACTAGTTTTTTGGCTATTCTCATATTTCTAGGGGGTGCGATCGAGAATCGGGAAAACTTTGGAAAATAAGCGCCACCCTAGCGTATATACAAGAAAATCGACTTTATACCTAAATATGAGATTACGGAATCCTTCTACATGCACTAACGTTATGCCGCCATGGCTATATGCCAACTTCAGATCGTTAAAGAAGGTATATTAACTTAAATATGTTAAACTTATGAGATGAAGCATTTCGATATCGATTGCTAAAAGTGTATATACAACAAAATCGACTTTTTACCTTAATATAAGATTACGGAATTCATCCAAATGTACTGCCGTTATACCGTTATGGCTTTATGTAAACTTCAGTAAGAAAAAGAAGGTTAATTAACTTAAATATGTTAAACTAATGATTTGAAGCATTTCGTTATCGATTGCTAAATGAGTATATGCAAGAACTACGGACTTCTTCTAAATGCACTGCCGTTATGCCGCCATGGCTTTATATCAACTTCAATAAGTTAAAGAAGGTTAATTAACTTAATTATGTTAAACTAATGATTTGAAGCATCTCGATACCGCTTGCTAAATGTGTACATACAAGAAAATCAAATTTATACCTAAATATAAGATAACGGAATTCTTATAAATGCACTGCCGTTATGCCGTTAAGGCTTTATGTAGACTTCAGTAAGACAGAGAGGGTTAATAAACTTGAATATGTTAAACTAATGATTTGAAGCATTTCGATATCGATTGCTAAATATATAAATACAAGAAAATCGACTTTATACCTAAATATAAGAATACGGAATTCTTCTAAATGCACTGCAGTTTTACCGTTTAAAGGGTTTATGAAGACGTCAGTGCGTTACAGAAGGTTTATTAACTTGAAAATGTTAAACTTATGATTTGAAGCATTTCGATATCGATTGCTAAATGTGTATATACAAGAAAATCGACTTTATACCTAAATATAAGATTACGGAATTCTTCTACATGTTATGGCTTTATGTAAACTTCAGTAGGATAAAGAAGCTTTATTAACTTTTAAAATATTAAACTAATGATTTGAAGCATTTCGATATCGATTGCTAAAAGAGTATAAACACGAAAAACGACTTTATACCTAAATATAAGATAACGGAATTCTTCTAAATGCACTGCCGTTATGCCGTTAAGGCTTTTGTAGACTTCAGTAAAATAAAGATGTTTAATTAACTTAAATATATTAAACTAATGATTGGAAGCATTTCGATATTGATTGCTAAATGTCTATATACAACAAAATCGACTTTATACCTAAATATAAGATTACGGAATTCTTCTACATGCACTGCCGTTATGCCGCCATGGCTTTATGTTAACTTCAGTGCGTTAAAGAAGCTTTATTAACTTAAATATATTAAACTAATGATTTGAAGCATTTCGATATCGATTGCTAAATGAGTATATATAACAAAATCGACTTTATACCTAAATATAAGATTACGGAATTCTGCTACATGCACTTGCGTTATGCCGCCATGGCTTTATGCCAACTCCAGTTCGTTAAAGAAGGTTAATTATTTTAAATATGTTAAACTAATGATTTGAAGCATTTCGATATCGATTGCTAAATGAGTATATACAACAAAATCGGCTTTATACCTAAATATAAGATTACGGAATTCTTCTACATGCACTTGCGTTATGCCGCCATGGCTTTATGCCAACTCCAGGTCGTTAAAGAAGGTTAATTATTTTAAATATGTTAAACTAATGGTTTGAAGCATTTCGATATCGATTGCTAAATGTGTAATTAAAAGAAAAACGACTTTATACCTAAAAATAAAATTATAACATTACGGAATTCTTCTAAATGCACTGGCGTTATATCGTTAAGGCTTTATGTAGATTTCAGTAAGCTAAAAAGCGTTTATTAAGTTAAATATGTTAATCCAATGATTTGAAGCATTTCGATATCGATAGCTTAATGTGTATATACAATAAAATCGACTTTATACCTAAATTTGAGATTACGGAATTCTTCTACATGCACTGCAGTTATACCGTTAAGGCTTTATGAAGACGACAGTTCGTTAAAGAAGGTTTATTAACTTAAATATGTTAAACTAATGATTTGAAGCATTTCGATATCGATTGCTAAATGTGTATATACAAGAAAGCCGACTTTATGCCAAAATATAAGACTACGGACTTCTTCTAAATGCACTGCCGTTATGCCGCCATGGCTTTATATCAACTTCAATACGTTCAAGAAGGTTAATTAACTTAAATATGTTAAACTAATGATTTGAAGCATTTCGGTATCGATCGCTAAATATGTAAATACAAGAAAATCGACTTTATACCTAAATATAAGAATACGGAATTCTTCTAAATGCACTGCAGTTATACCGTTAAGGCTTTATGAAGACGTCAGTGGGTTAAAGAAGGTTTATTAACTTGAAAAAGTTAAACTAATGATTTGAAGCATTTCGATATCGATTGCTAAATGTATATATACAAGAAAATCGACTTTATACCTAAATATAAAATTACGGAATTCTTCTACATGCACTGCCGTTATACCGTTATGGCTTTATGTAAACTTCAGTAGGATAAAGAAGCTTTATTAACTTTAATATATTAAACTAATGATTTGAAGCATTTCGACATCGATTGCTAAATGAGTATATACACGAAAATCGACTTTATACCTAAATATAAGATTACGTAATTCTTCTAAATGCACTGCCGTTATGCCGTTAAGGCTTTTGTAGACTTCAGTAAAATAAAGATGTTTAAGTTAAATATAGTAAACTAATGATTTGAAGCATTTCGATATCGATTGCTAAATGTCTATTACAAAATCGACTTTATACCTAAATATAAGATTACGGAATTCTTCTACATGCACTGCCGTTATGCCGCCATGGCTTTAAGTTAACTTCAGTGCGTTAAAGAAGCTTTATTAACTTAAATATATTAAACTAATGATTTTATATACAACAAAATCGACTTTATACCTAAATATAAGATTACGGAATTCTTCTAAATGCACTGCAGTTATACCGTTAAGGCTTTATGAAGACTTCAGTGCGTTAAAGAATGTTTATTTACTTAAATATGTTCAACTAATTATTTGAAGCATGTCGATATCGATTGCTAAATGCGTATATACAAGAAAATCGGTTTATACCTAAATATAAGATAACGTTATTCTTCTAAATGCACTGCCGTTATGGCTTTATATAAATTTCAGTACGTTAAAGAAGGTTAATTAACTCAGATATGTTAAACTAATGATTTGAGCATTTCGATATCGATTGCTAAATGTGTATGTACAAGAAAATCGATTTTATACTTAATAAAAGCTTACGGAATTCACCTAAATATACTACCGTTACGCCGTTATGGCTTTACGTAAACTTCAGTAAGATAAAAAAGGTTAACGAACCTAAATATGCTAAACCAGTTATTTGAAGCATTTCGGTATCGATTGCTAAATGCGTATATACAACAAAATCGAATTTATACCTAAATATAAGATTACGGAATTCTTCTAAATGCACTGTCGTTAGGCCGCCATGGCTTTACATCACCTTCATTACGTTAAAGAAGATTAATTAACTTAAATATGTTAAACTAATGATTTGAAGATCTTCGATATCGATTGCTAAATGTGTAAATACAAGAAAATCGACTATATACCTAAATATAAGATTACGGAATTCTTCTACATACACTGTCGTTATGCCGCCATGTCTTTATATAACCTTCATTACTGTAAAGAAGGTTAATTAACTTAAATATGTTAAACTAATGATGTGAAGCATTTCGATATCGATTGCTAAATGTGTATGTACAACAAAATCGACTTTATACCTGGATATAAGATTACGGAATTCTGCCACATATGCTGCCGTTATGTCGTTACGGCTTTATGTAAATTTTAGTAAGATAAAGAAGGTTAATTAACTTAAATATGCTAAACCAGTTATTTGAAGCATTTTGATATCGATTGCAAAATGTGTATATACAAGAAAATCGACTTTATACCTAAATATAAGATTACGGAATTCTTCCACATGTACTGTCGTTATGCCGCCATGGCTTTATATCACCTTCAATACGTTAAAGAAGGTTAATTATTTTAAATATGTTAAACTAATGGTTTGAAGCATTTCGATATCGATTGCTAAATGTGTAAATACAAGAAAATCGACTTTATACCTAAATATAAAATTACAACATTACGGAATTCTTCTAAATGCACTACCGTTATACCGTTAAGGCTTTATGTAGACTTCAGTAAGCTAAAAAATGTTTATTAACTTAATATGTTAAACTTATGATTTGAAGCATTTCGATATCGATAGCTAAATGTGTATATACAAGAAAATCGACTTTATACCTAAATATAAGATTACGAAATTCTTCTACATGCACTGCCGTTATGCCGTCATGGCTATATGCAAACTTTAGATCGTTAAAGAAGGTTTATTAACTTAAATATGTTAAACTAATGAGTTGAACCATCTCGATGTCGATTGCTAAATGTGTATATACAACAAACTCGACTTTATTCCTAGATATAAGATTACGGAATTCTTCCAAATGCACTGCCGTTATACCGTTATGGCTTTATATCACCTTCATTACGTTAAAGAAGGCCAATTAACTTAAATATGTTAAACTAATGATTTGAAGCATATCGATATCGATTGCTAAATATCTATATACAAGAAAATCGACTTTATACCTAAATATAAGATTACGGAATTCTTCGAAATGCACTGCTGTTATGGCTTTATGTTAACTTCAGTGCGTTAAATAAGCTTTATTAACTTAAGTTTATTAAACTTATGATTTGAAGCATTTCGATATAGATTGCTAAATGAGTATATACAAGAATGCCGATTTTATACCTAAATATAAGATTACGGAATTCATCGAAATACACTGCCTTTATGCCGCTATGGCTTTATATCACCTTCATTACGTTAAAGAAGGTTAATTAACTTAAATATGTTAAACTAATGAGTTGAAGCATCTCGATATCGATTGCTAATGTGTAAATACAAGAAAGTCGACTTTATACCTAAATATAAGATTACGGAATTCATCGAAATACACTCCCGTTATGCCGTTATGGCTTTATATCACCTTCATTACGTTAAGGAAGCTTTATTAACTTAAATATATTAAACTAATGATTTGAAGCATTTCGATATCGATTGCTAAATGAGTATATACAAGAAAGTCGACTCTATATCTAAATACAAGATTACGGAATTCATCGAAATACACTCCCGTTATGCCGTTATGGCTTTATATAAATTTCAGTACGCTAAAGAAGGTTAATTTACTTAAATATGCTAAACTACTGATTTGAAGCATTTCGATATCGATTTCTAAATTTGTATGTACAAGAAAATCGATTTTATACCTAAGTAATAGATTACGGAATTAACCCAAATATACTGCCGTTATGCCGTTATGGCTTTATGTAAACTTCGGTAAGATAAAGAAGGTTAATTAACCTAAATATGCTAAACCAGTTATTTGAAGCTTTTCGATATCGATTGCTAAATGCGCATATACAAGACAATCGACTTTATACCTAAATATAAGATTACGGAATTCTTCTAAATACACTGTCGTTATGCCGCCATGGCTTTATATTACCTTCATTACGTTAAAGAAGGTTAATTAACTTAAATATGTTAAACTAATTATTTGAAGATTTTCGTTATCGCTTGCTAAATGTGTAAATACAAGAAAATCGACTATATACCTAAATATAAGATTACGGAATTCTTCTAAATGCACTGTCGTTATACTGCCATTGCTTTATATCACCTTCATTACGTTAAAGAAGGTTAATTAACTTAAATATGTTAAACTAATGATTTGAAGCATTTCGATATCGATTGCTAAATGTGCATATACATGAAAATCGACTTTATACCTAAATATAAGATTACGGAATTCTTCTAAATGCACTGCCGTTATGCCGTTAAGGCTTTTGTAGACTTAAGTAAGATAAAGAGGGTTAATTATCTTAAATATGTTAAACTAATGATTTGAAGAATTTCGATATCCATTGCTAAATGCGTATATACAACAAATTCGGCTTTATATCTAAATATAAGATTACGGAATTCTTCGAAATACACTGCCGTTATGCCGTTATGGCTTTATATAAATTTCAGTACGTTAAAGAAGGTTAATTAACTTAAATATGCTAAACGAATGATTTGAAGCATTTCGATATTGATTGCTAAATGTGTATGTACAAGAAAATCGATTTTATACCTAAATAAAAGATTACGGAATTCACCCAAACATACTGCTGTTATGCCGTTATGGCTTTATATCACCTTCATTACGTTAAAGAAGGCCAATTAACTTAAATATGTTAAACTGATGATTTGAAGCATCTCGATATCGATTGCTAAATGTGTATATACAAGAAAATCGACTTTATACCTAAATATAAGCTAACGGAATTCTTCTACATGCACTGCCGTTATGCCGCCATGGCTTTATGCACACTTCAGTTCGTTAAAGAAGGTTTATTAACTTAAATATGTTAAACTAATGAGTTGAAGCATCTGGATATCGATTGCGAAATATATATTTACAAGAAAATCGAATTTATACCTAAATATAAGATTACGGAATTCTTCTACATACACTGCCGTTATGCCTCCATGGCTTTATGTTAACTTCAGTGCGTTAAATAAGCTTTATTAACTTAAATATATTAAACTAATTGTTTGAAGCATTTCGATATAGATTGCTAAATGAGTATATACAAGAAAGTCGATTTTATACCTAAGTATAAGATTACGGAATTCATCGAAATACACTGCCTTTATGCCGTTATGGCTTTATATCACCTTCATTACTTTAAAGAAGGTTAACTAACTTAAATATGTTAAACTAATGAGTTGAAGCATCTCGATATCGATTGCTAATGTGTAAATACAAGAAAGTCGACTTTATACCTAAATATAAGATTAAGGAATTCATCGAAATACACTACCGTTATGCCGTTATGGCTTTATATCACCTTCATTACGTTAAAGAAACTTTATTAACTTAAATATATTAAACTAATGATTTGAAGCATTTCGATATCGATTGTTTAATGAGTACATACAAGAAAGTCGACTTTATATCTAAATACAAGATTACGGAATTCATCGAAATACACTCCCGTTATGCCGTTATGGCTTTATATAAATTTCAGTACGCTAAAGAAGGTTAATTTACTTAGATATGCTAATCTACTGATTTGAAGCATTTCGATATCGATTTCTAAATTTGTATGTACAAGAAAATCGATTTTATACCTAAGTAAAAGATTACGGAATTCACACAAATATACTGCCGTTATGCCGTTATGGCTTTATGTAAACTTCAGTAAGATAAAGAAGGTTAATTAGCCTAAATATGCTAAACCAGTTATTTGAAGCTTTTCGATATCGATTGCTTAATGCGTATATACAAGAAAATCGACTTTTTACCTAAATATAAGATTACGAAATTCTTCTAAATGCACTGTCGTTAGGGTTAATTATCTTAAATATGTTAAACTCATGATTTGAAGCATTTCGATGTCGATTGCTAAATGTGTATATACAAGAAAATCGACTTTATACCTAAATATAAGATTACGAAATTCTTCCAAATGCATTGTCGTTATGCCGCCATGGCTTTGTATCACCTTCAATACGTTAATGAAGGTTTATTAACTTAAATATGTTACACTAATGATTTGAAGCATTTCGATATCGACTGCTAAATGAGTATATACAAGAAAATCGAATTCATACCTAAATATAAGACTACGTAATTCTTCTAAATGCACTGCCGTTATGGCGTTAAGGCTTTTGTGGACTTCATTAAGAAAAAGGGGATTAATTTACTTAAATATGTTAAACTAATGATTTGAAGCATTTCGATGTCGATTGCTAAAGAGTATATTCAAGAAAATCGTTTTATACCTAATTATAAAATTACGGAATTCTTCGAAATGCACTGCCGTTATGCCGTTAAGGCTTTTGTAGACTTCAGTAAGATAAAGAAGGTTCTTCTTCTTCTTTACTGGCGTAGACACCGCTTACGCGATTATAGCCGAGTCAACAACAGCGCGCCAGTCGTTTCTTCTCTTCGCTACGTGGCGCCAATTGGATATTCCAAGCGAGGCCAGGTCCTTCTCTACTTGGTCCTTCCAACGGAGTGGAGGTCTTCCTCTTCCTCTGCTTCCCGCGGCGGGTACTGCGTCGAATACTTTCAGAGCTGGAGTGTTTTCATCCATCCGGACAACATGACCTAGCCAGCGTAGCCGCTGTCTTTTAATTCGCTGAACTATGTCAATGTCGTCGTATATCTCGTACAGCTCATCGTTCCATCGAATGCGATATTCGCCGTGGCCAACGCGCAAAGGACCATAAATCTTTCGCAGAACCTTTCTCTCGAAAACTCGCAACGTCAACTCATCGGTTGTTGTCATCGTCCAAGCCTCTGCACCATATAGGAGGACGGGAATTATGAGAGACTTATAGAGTTTGGTTTTTGTTTGTCGAGAGAGGACTTTGCTTCTCAATTGCCTACTTAGTCCGAAGTAGCACCTGTTGGCAAGAGTTATCCTGCGTTGGATTTCTAGGCTGACATTGTTGGTGGTGTTTACGCTGGTTCCAAGATAGACGAAATTATCTACAACTTCAAAGTTATGACTGTCAACAGTGACGTGAGTGCCAAGTCGCGAGTGCGACGACTGTTTGTTTGATGACAGGAGATATTTCGTCTTGCCCTCGTTCACTGCCAGACCCATTTCTTTTGCTTCCTTGTCCAGTCTGGAGAAAGCAGAACTAACGGCGCGGGTATTGAGGCCGATGATATCAATATCATCGGCATACGCCAGCAGTTGTACACTCTTATAAAAGATAGTACCCTCTCTGTTAAGTTCTGCAGCTCGAACTATTTTCTCCAGAAGCAGGTTGAAAAAGTCGCACGATAGGGAATCGCCTTGTCTGAAACCTCGTTTGGCATCGAACGGCTCGGAGAGGTCCTTCCCGATTCTGACGGAGCTTTTTGTGTTGCTCAACGTCAGTTTACACAGCCGTATTAGTTTTGCGGGGATACCAAATTCAGACATCGCGGCATAAAGGCAGCTCCTTTTCGTGCTGTCGAAAGCAGCTTTCAAATCGACGAAGAGGTGGTGTGTGTCGATTCTCCTTTCACGGGTCTTTTCCAAGATTTGGCGCATCGTGAATATCTGGTCGGTTGTTGATTTACCAGGTCTAAAGCCACACTGATAAGGTCCAATCAGTTTGTTGACGGTGGGCTTTAATCTTTCACACAATACGCTCGACAGAACCTTATATGCGATATTGAGGAGGCTAATCCCACGGTAGTTGGCGCAGATTGTGGGGTCTCCTTTTTTGTGGATTGGGCATAGCACACTTAAATTCCAATCGTTGGGCATACTTTCGTCCGACCATATTTTGCAAAGAAGCTGATGCATGCACCTTATCAGCTCTTCGCCGCCGTGTTTGAATAGCTCGGCCGGCAATCCATCGGCCCCTGCCGCTTTGTTGTTTTTCAGGCAATTGCTATTCGAACTTCTTCATGGTCGGGCAATGGAACGTCTGCTCCATCGTCATCGATTGGGGTATCGGGTTCGCTTTCTCCTGGTGTTGTGCGTTCACTGCCATTCAGCAGGCTGGAGAAGTGTTCCCTCCATAATTTAAGTATGCTCTGGGCATCGGTAACTAGATCACCTTTGGGGATTCTACAAGAGTATGCTCCGGTCTTGAAACCTTCTGTAAGCCGCCGCATCTTTTCATAGAATTTTCGAGCATTACCCCTGTCGGCCAGCTTATCAAGCTCTTCGTACTCACGCATTTCGGCCTCTTTCTTTTTCTGTCTACAAATGCGTCTCGCTTCCCTCTTCAACTCTCGGTATCTATCCCATCCCGCACGTGTTGTGGTCGATCGTAACGTTGCGAGGTAGGCAGCCTGTTTTCTCTCCGCTGCGACACGGCACTCCTCGTCGTACCAGCTGTTCTTCTGCACTTTCCGAAAACCAATGGTTTCGGTTGCAGCTGTACGTAAGGAGTTTGAAATGCCGTCCCACAGTTCCCTTATACCGAGTTGTTGACGAGTGCTCTCAGAGAGCAGGAGTGCAAGCCGAGTAGAAAAACGTTCGGCTGTCTGTTGTGATTGCAGCTTCTCGACGTCGAACCATCCTTGTGTTTGTTGGCGTGCGTTTTTTGCTGCACAGAGGCGGGTGCGTATTTTGGCTGCAACAATATAGTGGTCCGAGTCGATGTTAGGACCTCGGAGCGCACGCACATCTAAAACACTGGAGACGTGTCTTCCGTCTATCACAACATGATCGATCTGGTTGGTGGTTTTTCGATCTGGAGACAGCCAGGTAGCTTGATGTATCTTCTTATGCTGGAATCTAGTGCTACAGATAACCATATTTCGGGCCCCGGCGAAGTCGATCAGCCTCAGCCCATTTGGGGATGTTTCCGCGTGGAGGCTGAATTTACCGACCGTAGTGCCAAAGATACCTTCTTTGCCCACCCTGGCATTGAAGTCGCCAAGCACGATTTTGACATCGTGGCGGGGGCATCTCTCATAAGTGCGCTCCAAGCACACATAAAAGGCATCTTTGGTCACATCGTCCTTCTCTTCCGTCGGGGCGTGGGCGCAAATCAGCGATATGTTGAAGAACCTCGCTTTGATGCGGATTGTGGCTAGACGTTCATTCTCCGGAGTGAATGATAGTACTCGGCGACGGAGTCTCTCTCCCACCACGAATCCAACACCAAACTTGCGCTCCTTTATATGGCCACTGTAGTAAATGTCACAAGGACCTACTCGTCTCTGTCCTTGTCCCGTCCATCGCATTTCTTGGACGGCGGTGATGTCAGCCTTTATCTTTACGAGGACATCTACCAGCTGGGCAGCGGCACCTTCCCAATTAAGGGACCGGACATTCCAGGTGCATGCCCTCAAATCATAGTCCTTATTTCGTTTGCCATGGTCGTCATCAAAAGGGGGGTCACTCATCCGAGGCTTGTTGTTGTCTTTCATTGGGGGTGTTTTTTTACGTGGCGGGTCCCAAACCCAGCGCACAACCCTGCAGGGGTGTTTCGCCTTCTCACTTTAGCTCGCCTTCAAACGGATGTTCTTAGGCTACCCAGAGGATACTTGGTCAAAGACCGGAAGTCGTGAGCTGCTTGAGTCATATGTAAAAGAATCGTTTCTGGCCACTCCCAAGTGAATGGCGATCAGAGAACTTTCCTCACTTGCGTGAACTTCTACACATGACTCCATCCTCCATAAAGAAGGTTAGTTAACTTAAATATGTTAAACTAATGATTCGAAGCATTTCGATATGGATTGCTAAATGAGTATATACAAAAAAATCGACTTTATACCTAAATAGAGGATTACGGAATTCTTCTAAATGCACTGCCGTTATGCCGTTAAGGCTTTTGTAGACTTCAGTAAGATAAAGAGGGTTAATTATCTTAAATATGTTAAACTCATGATTTGAAGCATTTCGATGTCGATTGCTAAATGTATGTACACAAAAAAATCGACTTTATACCTAAATATAAGATTACGGAATTCTTCTAAATGCACTGCCGTTATGGCTTTATGTTAACTTCAGTGCGTTAAATAAGCTTTATTAACTTAAATATATTAAACTAATGATTTGAAGCATTTCGATATAGATTGCTAAATGAGTATATACAAGACTGTCGATTTTATACCTAAATATAAGCTTACGGAATTCATCGAAATACACTGCCTTTATGCCACTATGGCTTTATATCACCTTCATTACGTTAAAGAAGGTTAATTAACTTAAATATGTTAAACTAATGAGTTGAAGCATCTCGATATCGATTGCTAATGTGTAAATACAAGAAAGTCGACTTTATACCTAACTATAAGATTACGGAATTCATCGAAATACACTCCCGTTATGCCGTTATGGCTTTATATCACCTTCATTACGTTAAGGAAGCTTTATTAACTTAAATATATTAAACTAATGATTTGAAGCATTTCGATATCGATTGCTAAATGAGTATATACAAGAAAGTCGACTTTATATCTAAATACAAGATTACGGAATTCATCGAAATACACTCCCGTTATGCCGTTATGGCTTTATATAAATTTCAGTACGCTAAAGAAGGTTAATTTACTTAAATATGCTAAACTACTGATTTGAAGCATTTCGATATCGATTTCTAAATTTGTATGTACAAGAAAATCGATTTTATACCTAAGTAATAGATTACGGAATTAACCCAAATATACTGCCGTTATGCCGTTATGGCTTTATGTAAACTTCGGTAAGATAAAGAAGGTTAATTAACCTAAATATGCTAAACCAGTTATTTGAAGCTTTTCGATATCGATTGCTAAATGCGCATATACAAGACAATCGACTTTATACCTAAATATAAGATTACGGAATTCTTCTAAATACACTGTCGTTATGCCGCCATGGCTTTATATTACCTTCATTACGTTAAAGAAGGTTAATTAACTTAAATATGTTAAACTAATTATTTGAAGATTTTCGTTATCGCTTGCTAAATGTGTAAATACAAGAAAATCGACTATATACCTAAATATAAGATTACGGAATTCTTCTAAATGCACTGTCGTTATACTGCCATTGCTTTATATCACCTTCATTACGTTAAAGAAGGTTAATTAACTTAAATAAGTTAAACTAATGATTTGAAGCATTTCGATATCGATTGCTAAATGAGTATATACAAGAAAATCGACTTTATACCTAAATATAAGATTACGGAATTCTTCTAAATGCACTGCCGTTATGCCGTTAAGGCTTTTGTAGACTTAAGTAAGATAAAGAGGGTTAATTATCTTAAATATGTTAAACTAATGATTAGAAGAATTTTGATATCCATTGCTAAATGCGTATATACAACAAATTCGGCTTTATATCTAAATATAAGATTACGGAATTCTTCGAAATACACTGCCGTTATGCCGTTATGGCTTTATATAAATTTCAGTACGTTAAAGAAGGTTAATTTACTTAAATATGCTAAACGAATGATTTGAAGCATTTCGATATTGATTGCTAAATGTGTATGTACAAGAAAATCGATTTTATACCTAAATAAAAGATTACGGAATTCACCCAAACATACTGCTGTTATGCCGTTATGGCTTTATATCACCTTCATTACGTTAAAGAAGGCCAATTAACTTAAATATGTTAAACTAATGATTTGAAGCATCTCGATATCGATTGCTAAATGTGCATATACATGAAAATCGACTTTATACCTAAATATAAGCTAACGGAATTCTTCTACATGCACTGCCGTTATGCCGCCATGGCTTTATGCACACTTCAGTTCGTTAAAGAAGGTTTATTAACTTAAATATGTTAAACTCATGATTTGAAGCTTTTCGTTTGCGAAAATGTATTTACAAAAAAAAATCAAACTTTATACCTAAATATAAGATTACGGAATTCTTCAAACATGCACTGCCGTTATGGGCTTTATGTTAACTTCAGTGCGTTAAATAAGCTTTATTAACTTAAATATATTAAACTAATGGTTTGAAGCATTTCGATATAGATTGCTAAATGAGTATATACAAGAAAGTCGATTTTATACCTAAATATAAGCTTACGGAATTCATCGAAATACACTGCCTTTATGCCGTTATGGCTTTATATCACCTTCATTACTTTAAAGAAGGTTAATTAACTTAAATATGTTAAACTAATGAGTTGAAGCATCTCGATATCGATTGCTAATGTGTAAATACAAGAAAGTCGACTTTATACCTAAATATAAGTTTAAACGGAATTCATCGAAATACACTGCCGTTATGCCGTTATGGCTTTATATCACCTTCATTACTTTAAAAGGAAGCTTTATTAACTTAAATATATTAAACTAATGATTTGAAGCATTTCGATATCGATTGTTTAATGAGTATATACAAGAAAGTCGACTTTATATCTAAATACAAGATTACGGAATTCATCGAAATACACTCCCGTTATGCCGTTATGGCTTTATATAAATTTCAGTACGCTAAAGAAGGTTAATTTATTTAAAGATATGCAAAATCTACTGATTTGAAGCATTTCGATATCGATTTCTAAATTTGTATGTACAAGAAAATCGATTTTATACCTAAGAAAATAGATTACGGAATTCACCCAAATATACTGCCGTTATGCCGTTATGGCTTTATGTAAACTTCGGTAAGATAAAAAAGGGTTTAAATTTAAAGCCTAAATATGCTAAACCAGTTATTTGAAGCTTTTCGATATCGATTGCTTAATGCGTATATACAAAAACAATCGACTTTATACCTAAATATAAGATTACGGAATTCTTCTAAATGCACTGTCGTTAGGGGTTTAATTATTCTTAAAAATTTTTTTGTTAAACTCATTATTTGAAGTTTTTCGATGTCGCTTGCTAAATGTGAAATATACAAGAAAATCGACTTTATACCTAAATATAAGATTACGGAATTCTTCTAAATGCACTGTCGTTATACTGCCATTGCTTTATATCACCTTCATTACGTTAAAGAAGGTTAATTAACTTAAATAAGTTAAACTAATGATTTGAAGCATTTCGATATCGATTGCTAAATGAGTATATACAAGAAAATCGACTTTATACCTAAATATAAGATTACGGAATTCTTCTAAATGCACTGCCGTTATGCCGTTAAGGCTTTTGTAGACTTAAGTAAGATAAAGAGGGTTAATTATCTTAAATATGTTAAACTAATGATTAGAAGAATTTTGATATCCATTGCTAAATGCGTATATACAACAAATTCGGCTTTATATCTAAATATAAGATTACGGAATTCTTCGAAATACACTGCCGTTATGCCGTTATGGCTTTATATAAATTTCAGTACGTTAAAGAAGGTTAATTTACTTAAATATGCTAAACGAATGATTTGAAGCATTTCGATATTGATTGCTAAATGTGTATGTACAAGAAAATCGATTTTATACCTAAATAAAAGATTACGGAATTCACCCAAACATACTGCTGTTATGCCGTTATGGCTTTATATCACCTTCATTACGTTAAAGAAGGCCAATTAACTTAAATATGTTAAACTAATGATTTGAAGCATCTCGATATCGATTGCTAAATGTGCATATACATGAAAATCGACTTTATACCTAAATATAAGCTAACGGAATTCTTCTACATGCACTGCCGTTATGCCGCCATGGCTTTATGCACACTTCAGTTCGTTAAAGAAGGTTTATTAACTTAAATATGTTAAACTAATGAGTTGAAGCATCGATTGCGAAATATATATTTACAAGAAAATCGAATTTATACCTAAATATAAGATTACGGAATTCTTCTACATACACTGCCGTTATGCCTCCATGGCTTTATGTTAACTTCAGTGCGTTAAATAAGCTTTATTAACTTAAATATATTAAACTAATGGTTTGAAGCATTTCGATATAGATTGCTAAATGAGTATATACAAGAAAGTCGATTTTATACCTAAATATAAGATTACGGAATTCATCGAAATACACTGCCTTTATGCCGTTATGGCTTTATATCACCTTCATTACTTTAAAGAAGGTTAACTAACTTAAATATGTTAAACTAATGAGTTGAAGCATCTCGATATCGATTGCTAATGTGTAAATACAAGAAAGTCGACTTTATACCTAAATATAAGATTAAGGAATTCATCGAAATACACTGCCGTTATGCCGTTATGGCTTTATATCACCTTCATTACGTTAAAGAAGCTTTATTAACTTAAATATATTAAACTAATGATTTGAAGCATTTCGATATCGATTGTTTAATGAGTATATACAAGAAAGTCGACTTTATATCTAAATACAAGATTACGGAATTCATCGAAATACACTCCCGTTATGCCGTTATGGCTTTATATAAATTTCAGTACGCTAAAGAAGGTTAATTTACTTAGATATGCTAATCTACTGATTTGAAGCATTTCGATATCGATTTCTAAATTTGTATGTACAAGAAAATCGATTTTATACCTAAGTAAAAGATTACGGAATTCACACAAATATACTGCCGTTATGCCGTTATGGCTTTATGTAAACTTCAGTAAGATAAAGAAGGTTAATTAGCCTAAATATGCTAAACCAGTTATTTGAAGCTTTTCGATATCGATTGCTTAATGCGTATATACAAGAAAATCGACTTTATACCTAAATATAAGATTACGAAATTCTTCTAAATGCACTGTCGTTAGGGTTAATTATCTTAAATATGTTAAACTCATGATTTGAAGCATTTCGATGTCGATTGCTAAATGTGTATATACAAGAAAATCGACTTTATACCTAAATATAAGATTACGAAATTCTTCCAAATGCACTGTCGTTATGCCGCCATGGCTTTGTATCACCTTCAATACGTTAATGAAGGTTTATTAACTTAAATATGTTACACTAATGATTTGAAGCATTTCGATATCGACTGCTAAATGAGTATATACAAGAAAATCGAATTCATACCTAAATATAAGACTACGTAATTCTTCTAAATGCACTGCCGTTATGGCGTTAAGGCTTTTGTGGACTTCAGTAAGAAAAAGGGGATTAATTTACTTAAATATGTTAAACTAATGATTTGAAGCATTTCGATGTCGATTGCTAAAGAGTATATACAAGAAAATCGTTTTATACCTAATTATAAAATTACGGAATTCTTCGAAATGCACTGCCGTTATGCCGTTAAGGCTTTTGTAGACTTCAGTAAGATAAAGAGGGTTAGTTAACTTAAATATGTTAAACTAATGATTCGAAGCATTTCGATATGGATTGCTAAATGAGTATATACAAAAAAATCGACTTTATACCTAAATATAAGATTACGGAATTCTTCTAAATGCACTGCCGTTATGCCGTTAAGGCTTTTGTAGACTTCAGTAAGATAAAGAGGGTTAATTATCTTAAATATGTTAAACTCATGATTTGAAGCATTTCGATGTCGATTGCTAAATGTATATACACAAAAAAATCGACTTTACACCTAAATATAAGATTACGGAATTCTTCGAAATGCACTGCTGTTATGGCTTTATGTTAACTTCAGTGCGTTAAATAAGCTTTATTAACTTAAGTTTATTAAACTAATGATTTGAAGCATTTCGATATAGATTGCTAAATGAGTATATACAAGACTGTCGATTTTATACCTAAATATAAGATTACGGAATTCATCGAAATACACTGCCTTTATGCCACTATGGCTTTATATCACCTTCATTACGTTAAAGAAGGTTAATTAACTTAAATATGTTAAACTAATGAGTTCAAGCATCTCGATATCGATTGCTAATGTGTAAATACAAGAAAGTCGACTTTATACCTAAATATAAGATTACGGAATTCATCGAAATACACTCCCGTTATGCCGTTATGGCTTTATATCACCTTCATTACGTTAAGGAAGCTTTATTAACTTAAATATGTTAAACTAATGATTTGAAGCATTTCGATATCGATTGCTAAATGAGTATATACAAGAAAGTCGACTTTATATCTAAATACAAGATTACGGAATTCATCGAAATACACTCCCGTTATGCCGTTATGGCTTTATATCACCTTCATTACGTTAAGGAAGCTTTATTAACTTAAATATATTAAACTAATGATTTGAAGCATTTCGATATCGATTGCTAACTGAGTATATACAAGAAAGTCGACTTTATATCTAAATACAAGATTACGGAATTCATCGAAATACACTCCCGTTATGCCGTTATGGCTTTATATAAATTTCAGTACGCTAAAGAAGGTTAATTTACTTAAATATGTTACACTAATGATTTGAAGCATTTCGATGTCGATTGCTAAATGTGTATATACAACAAAATCGACTTTATACCTAAATATAAGATTACGGAATTCTTCTAAATGCACTGCCGTTATGGCTTTATGTTAACTTCAGTGCGTTAAATAAGCTTTATTAACTTAAATATGTTAAACTAATGAGTTGAAGCATCTCGATATCGATTGCTAATGTGTAAATACAAGAAAGTCGACTTTATACCTAAATATAAGATTAGGGAATTCATCGAAATACACTCCCGTTATGCCGCCATGGCTTTGTATCACCTTCAATACGTTAATGAAGGTTTATTAACTTAAATATGTTACACTAATGATTTGAAGCATTTCGATGTCGATTGCTAAATGTGTATATACAAAAAATCGACTTTATTCCTAGATATAAGATTACGGAATTCTTCCAAATGCACTGCCGTTATACCGTTATGGCTTTATGTAAACTTCAATACGTTAAAGAAGGTTAATTAACTTAAATATGTTAAACTAATGATTTGAAGCATATCGATATCGATTGCTAAATATCTATATACAAGAAAATCGACTTTATACCTAAATATAAGATTACGGAATTCTTCGAAATGCACTGCTGTTATGGCTTTATGTTAACTTCAGTGCGTTAAATAAGCTTTATTAACTTAAGTTTATTAAACTAATGATTTGAAGCATTTCGATATAGATTGCTAAATGAGTATATACAAGAATGCCGATTTTATACCTAAATATAAGATTACGGAATTCATCGAAATACACTGCCTTTATGCCGCTATGGCTTTATATCACCTTCATTACGTTAAAGAAGGTTAATTAACTTAAATATGTTAAACTAATGAGTTGAAGCATCTCGATATCGATTGCTAATGTGTAAATACAAGAAAGTCGACTTTATACCTAAATATAAGATTACGGAATTCATCGAAATACACTCCCGTTATGCCGTTATGGCTTTATATCACCTTCATTACGTTAAGGAAGCTTTATTAACTTAAATATATTAAACTAATGATTTGAAGCATTTCGATATCGATTGCTAAATGAGTATATACAAGAAAGTCGACTTTATATCTAAATACAAGTTTACGGAATTCATCGAAATACACTCCCGTTATGCCGTTATGGCTTTATATAAATTTCAGTACACTAAAGAAGGTTAATTTACTTAAATATGCTAAACTACTGATTTGAAGCATTTCGATATCGATTTCTAAATTTGCATGTACAAGAAAATCGATTTTATACCTAAGTAATAGATTACGGAATTAACCCAAATATACTGCCGTTATGCCGTTATGGCTTTATGTAAACTTCGGTAAGATAAAGAAGGTTAATTAACCTAAATATGCTAAACCAGTTATTTGAAGCTTTTCGATATCGATTGCTAAATGCGCATATACAAGAAAATCGACTTTATACCTAAATATAAGATTACGGAATTCTTCTAAATACACTGTCGTTATGCCGCCATGGCTTTATATTACCTTCATTACGTTAAAGAAGGTTAATTAACTTAAATATGTTAAACTAATTATTTGAAGATTTTCGTTATCGCTTGCTAAATGTGTAAATACAAGAAAATCGACTATATACCTAAATATAAGATTACGGAATTCTTCTAAATGCACTGTCGTTATACTGCCATCGCTTTATATCACCTTCATTACGTTAAAGAAGGTTAATTAACTTAAGTATGTTAAACTAATGATTTGAAGCATTTCGATATCGATTGCTAAATGAGTATATACAAGAAAATCGACTTTATACCTAAATATAAGATTACGGAATTCTTCTAAATGCCCTGCCGTTATGCCGTTAAGGCTTTTGTAGACTTCAGTAAGATAAAGAGGGTTAATTATCTTAAATATGTTAAACTAATGATTTGAAGAATTTCGATATCCATTGCTAAATGCGTATATACAACAAATTCGGCTTTATATCTAAATATAAGATTACGGAATTCTTCGAAATACACTGCCGTTATGCCGTTATGGCTTTATATAAATTTCAGTAGGTTAAAGAAGGTTAATTTACTTAAATATGCTAAACGAATGATTTGAAGCATTTCGATATTGATTGCTAAATGTGTATGTACAAGAAAATCGATTTTATACCTAAATAAAAGATTACGGAATTCACCCAAACATACTGCTGTTATGTCGTTATGGCTTTATATCACCTTCATTACGTTAAAGAAGGCCAATTAACTTAAATATGTTAAACTAATGATTTGAAGCATCTCGATATCGATTGCTAAATGTGTATATACAAGAAAATCGACTTTATACCTAAATATAAGCTAACGGAATTCTTCTACATGCACTGCCGTTATGCCGCCATGGCTTTATGCACACTTCAGTTCGTTAAAGAAGGTTTATTAACTTAAATATGTTAAACTAATGAGTTGAAGCATTTCGATATCGATTGCGAAATATATATTTACAAGAAAATCGAATTTATACCTAAATATAAGATTACGCAATTCTTCTACATACACTGCCGTTATGCCTCCATGGCTTTATGTTAACTTCAGTGCGTTAAATAAGCTTTATTAACTTAAATATATTAAACTAATGGTTTGAAGCATTTCGATATAGATTGCTAAATGAGTATATACAAGAAAGTCGATTTTATACCTATATATAAGATTACGGAATTCATCGAAATACACTGCCTTTATGCCGTTGTGGCTTTATATCACCTTCATTACGTTAAAGAAGGTTAACTAACTTAAATATGTTAAACTAATGAGTTGAAGCATCTCGATATCGATTGCTAATGTGTAAATACAAGAAAGTCGACTTTATACCTAAATATAAGATTAAGGAATTCATCGAAATACACTCCCGTTATGCCGTTATGGCTTTATATCACCTTCATTACGTTAAAGAAGCTTTATTAACTTAAATATGTTACACTAATGATTTGAAGCATTTCGATATCGATTGCTAAATGAGTACATACAAGAAAGTCGACTTTATATCTAAAAACAAGATTACGGAATTCATCGAAATACACTCATGTTATGCCGTTATGGCTTTATGTAAACTTCAGTAAGATAAATAAGGTTAATTTACTTAAATATGCTAAACTACTGATTTGAAGCATTTCGATATCGATTTCTAATTTTGTATGTACAAGAAAATCGGTTTTATACCTAAGTAATAGATTACGGAATTCACCCAAATATACTACCGTTATGCCATTATGGCTTTATGTAAACTTCGGTAAGATAAGGAAGGTTGATTAACCTAAATATGCTAAACCAGTTATTTGAAGCTTTTCGATATCGATTGCTTAATGCGTATATACAAGAAAATCGACTTTATACCTAAATATAAGATTACGGAATTCTTCTAAATGCACTGTCGTTATGCCGCCGTGGCTTTATATTACCTTCATTACGTTAAAGAAGGTTAATTAATTTAAATATGTTAAACTAATTATTTGAAGATTTTCGATATCGATTGCTAAATGTGTACATACAAGAAAATCGACTATATACCTAAATATAAGATTACGGAATTCTTCTAAATGCACTGTCGTTATACTGCCATTGCTTTATATCACATTCATTACGTTAAAGAAGGTTAATTAACTTAAATATGTTAAACTAATGATTTGAAACATTTCGATATCGATTGCTAAATGAGTATATACAAGAAAATCGACTTTATACCTAAATATAAGATTACGGAATTCTTCTAAATGCACTGCCGTTATGCCGTTAAGGCTTTTGTAGACTTCAGTGAGATATAGAGGGATAATTATCTTAAATATGTTAAACTAATGATTTGAAGAATTTCGATATCGATTGCTAAATGCGTATATACAACAAATTCGGCTTTATGTCTAAATATAAGTTTACGGAATTCTTCGAAATACACTGCCGTTATGCCGTTATGGCTTTATATAAATTTCAGTACGTTAAAGAAGGTTAATTTACTTAAATATGCTAAACGAATGATTTGAAGCATTTCGATATTGATTGCTAAATGTGTATTACAAGAAAATCGACTTTATACCTAAATATAAGATTACGGAATTCATCCAAATCACTGCCGTTATGCCGTTATGGCTTTATATCACCTTCATTACGTTAAAGAAGCTTTAATTAACTTAAATATGTTAAACTAATGATTTGAAGCATTTCGATATCGATTGCTAAATGTGTATATACAAGAAAATCGACTTTATACCTAAATATAAGATAACGGAATTCATCGAAATACACTCCGTTATGCCGTTATGGCTTTATACAACTTCAGTTACGTTAAAGAAGGTTTATTAACTTAAATATGTTAAACTAATGATTTGAAGCATTTCGATGTCGATTGCTAAATGTGTATATACAAGAAAATCGACTTTATACCTAATATATAGATTACGGAATTCTTCCAAATGTACTGCCGTTATGCCGTTATGGCTTTATGTAAACTTCAGTAAGATAAGGAAGGTTATTAACTTAAATATGTAAACTAATGATTTGAAGCATTTCGATATCGATTGCTAAATGGTATATACAAGAAAATCGACTTTATACCTAAATATAAGATTACGGAATTCTTCTAAATGCACTGTTATGCCGTTATGGCTTTATAGACCTTCATTACGTTAAAGAAGTTAATTAACTTAAATATGTTAAACTAATATTTGAAGATTTCGATGTCGATTGCTAAATGTGTAATACAAGAAAATCGACTTTATACCTAATATAAGATTACGGAATTCTTCAAATGACTGTCGTTATCGCCATTGCTTTTATCACCTTCATTACGTTAAGAAGGTTTATTAACTTAAATATGTTAACTAATGATTTGAACATTTCGATATCGATTGCTAAATGAGTATATACAAGAAAATCGAATTATACCTAAATATAAGATTACGAATTCTTCTAAATGCACTGCCGTTATGCCGTTAAGGCTTTTGTAGACTTCAGTGAGATATAGAGGGATAATTATCTTAAATATGTTAAACTAATGATTTGAAGAATTTCGATATCGATTGCTAAATGCGTATATACAACAAATTCGGCTTTATGTCTAAATATAAGTTTACGGAATTCTTCGAAATACACTGCCGTTATGCCGTTATGGCTTTATATAAATTTCAGTACGTTAAAGAAGGTTAATTTACTTAAATATGCTAAACGAATGATTTGAAGCATTTCGATATTGATTGCTAAATGTGTATGTACAAGAAAATCGATTTTATACCTAAATAAAAGATTGCGGAATTCACCCAAACATACTGCTGTTATGCCGTTCTGGCTTTATATCACCTTCATTACGTTAAAGAAGGCCAATTAACTTAAATATGTTAAACTAATGATTTGAAGCATCTCGATATCGATTGCTAAATGTGTATATACAAGAAAATCGACTTTATACCTTAATATAAGCTAACGGAATACTTCTACATGCACTGCCGTTATGCCGCCATGGCTTTATACACACTTCAGTTCGTTAAAGAAGGTTTATTAACATAAATATGTTAAACTAATGATTTGAAGCATTTCGATGTCGATTGCTAAAGAGTATATACAAGAAAATCAACTTTATACCTAAATATAAGATTACGGAATTCTTCCAAATGCACTGCCGTTATAACGTTATGGCTTTATGTAAACTTCAGTAAGATAAATAAGGTTAATTAACTTAAATATGATAAACTAATGATTTGAAGCATTTCGTTATCGATTGCTAAATGTGTATATACAAGAAAATCGACTTTATACCTAAATATAAGATAACGGAATTCATCGAAATACACTCCCGTTATGCCGTTATGGCTTTATAGCAACTTCATTACGTTAAAGAAGCTTTATTAACTTAAATATATTAAACTAATGATTTGAAGCATTTCGATGTCGATTGCTAAATGTGTATATACAAGAAAATCGACTTTATACCTGAATATAAGATTACGAAATTCTTCCAAATGTACTGTCGTTATGCCGCCATGGCTTTGTATCACCTTCAATACGTTAATGAAGGTTTATTAACTTAAATATGTTACACTAATGATTTGAAGCATTTCGATATCGACTGCTAAATGAGTATATACAAGAAAATCGAATTCATACCTAAATATAAGACTACGTAATTCTTCTAAATGCACTGCCGTTATGGCGTTAAGGCTTTTGTGGACTTCAGTAAGAAAAAGGGGATTAATTTACTTAAATATGTTAAACTAATGATTTGAAGCATTTCGATGTCGATTGCTAAAGAGTATGTACAAGAAAATCGTTTTTATACCTAAATATAAAATTACGGAATTCATCGAAATACACTGCCTTTATGCCGCTATGGCTTTATATCACCTTCATTACGTTAAAGAAGGTTAATTAACTTAAATATGTTAAACTAATGAGTTGAAGCATCTCGATATCGATTGCTAATGTGTAAATACAAGAAAGTCGACTTTATACCTAAATATAAGATAACGGAATTCATCGAAATACACTCCCGTTATGCCGTTATGGCTTTATATCACCTTCATTACTTTAAGGAAGCTTTATTAACTTAAATATATTAAAATAATGATTTGAAGCATTTCGATATCGATTGCTAAATGAGTATATACAAGAAAGTCGACTTTATATCTAAATACGAGATTACGGAATTCATCGAAATACACTCATGTTATGCCGTTATGGCTTTATATAAATTTCAGTACGCTAAAGAAGGTTAATTTACTTAAATATGCTAAACTACTGATTTGAAGCATTTCGATATCGATTTCTAAATTTGTATGTACAAGAAAATCGATTTTATACCTAAGTAATAGATTACGGAATTCACCCAAATATACTACCGTTATGCCGTTATGGCTTTATGTAAACTTCGGTAAGATAAAGAAGGTCAATTAACCTCAATATGCTAAACCAGTTATTTGAAGCTTTTCGATATCGATTGCTAAATGCGTATATACAAGAAAATTGACTTTATACCTAAATATAAGATTACGGAATTCTTCTAAATGCACTGTCGTTATGCCGTCGTAGCTTTATATTACCTTCATTACGTTAAAGAAGGTTAATTAACTTAAATATGTTAAACTAATTATTTGAAGATTTTCGATATCGATTGCTAAATGTGTAAATACAAGAAAATCGACTATATACCTAAATATAAGATTACGGAATTCTTCTAAATGCACTGTCGTTATACTGCCATTGCTTTATATCACCTTCATTACGTTAAAGAAGGTTAATTAACTTAAATATGTTAAACTAATGATTTGAAGCATTTCGATATCGATTGCTAAATGAGTATATACAAGAAAATCGACTTTATACCTAAATATAAGATTACGGAATTCTTCTAAATGCACTGCCGTTATGCCGTTAAGGCTTTTGTAGGCTTCACAAAGATAAAGAGGGATAATTATCTTAATTATGTTAAACTAATGATTTGAAGAATTTCGATATCGATTGCTAAATGCGTATATACAACACATTCAGCTTTATGTCTAAATATAAGTTTACGGAATTCTTCGAAATACACTGCCGTTATGCCGTTATGGCTTTATATAAATTTCAGTACGTTAAAGAAGGTTAATTTACTTAAATATGCTAAACGAATGATTTGAAGCATTTCGATATTGATTGCTAAATGTGTATGTACAAGAAAATCGATTTTATACCTAAATAAAAGATTGCGGAATTCACCCAAACATACTGCTGTTATGCCGTTCTGGCTTTATATCACCTTCATTACGTTAAAGAAGGCCAATTAACTTAAATATGTTAAACTAATGATTTGAAGCATCTCGATATCGATTGCTAAATGTGTATATACAAGAAAATCGACTTTATACCTTAATATAAGCTAACGGAGTTCTTCTACATGCACTGTCGTTATGCCGCCATGGCTTTATACACACTTCAGTTCGTTAAAGAAGGTTTATTAACTTAAATATGTTAAACTAATGATTTGAAGCATTTCGATGTCGATTGCTAAAGAGTATATACAAGAAAATCAACTTTATACCTAAATATAAGATTACAGAATTCTTCCAAATGCACTGCCGTTATACCGTTATGGCTTTATGTAAACTTCAGTAAGATAAATAAGGTTAATTAACTTAAATATGATAAACTAATGATTTGAAGCATTTCGTTATCGAGTGCTAAATGTGTATATACAAGAAAATCGACTTTATACCTAAATATAAGATAGCGGAATACTTCTACATGCACTGCCGTTATGCCGTCATGGCTTTATGCCAACTTCCGTTCGTTAAAGAAGGTTTATTAACTTAAATATGTTAAACTAATGATTTGAAGCATTTCGATATCGATTGCTAAATGTGTATATACAAGAAAATCGACTTTATACCTAAATATAAGATTACGAACATCTTCCAAATGTACAGTCGTTATGCCGCCACGGCTTTGTATCACCTTCAATACGTTAATGAAGGTTTATTAACTTAAATATGTTACACTAATGATTTGAAGCATTTCGATATCGACTCCTAAATGAGTATATACAAGAAAATCGAATTCATACCTAAATATAAGACTACGTAATTCTTCTAAATGCACTGCCGTTATGGCGTTAAGGCTTTTGTGGACTTCAGTAAGAAAATAGGGATTAATTTACTTAAATATGTTAAACTAATGATTTGAAGCATTTGGATGTCGATTGCTAAAGAGTATATACAAGAAAATCGACTTTATACCTAAGTATAAAATTACGGAATTCTTCGAAATGCACTGCCGTTATGCCGTTAAGGCTTTTGTAGACTTCAGTAAGATAAAGAGGGTTAGTTAACTTAAATATGTTAAACTAATGATTCGAAGCATTTCGATATGGATTGCTAAATGAGTGTATACAAAAAAATCGACTTTATACCTAAATAGAGGATTACGGAATTCTTCTAAATGCACTGCCGTTATGCCGTTAAGGCTTTTGTAGACTTCAGTAAGATAAAGAGGGTTAATTATCTTAAATATGTTAAACTCATGATTTGAAGCATTTCGATGTCGATTGCTAAGTGCGTATATACAACAAAATCGACTTAATACCTCAACATAAGATTACGGAACTCTTCCAAATGCACTGCCGTTATGCCGTTAAGGCTTTTGTAGACTTCAGTTAGAAAAAGAGGATTAATTTACTTAAATATGTTAAACTCATGATTTTAAGCATTTCGATATCGATTGCGAAATGTATATATACAAGAAAATCGACTTTATGCCTAAATATAAGATTACGGAATTCTTCTACAGGTACTGTCGTTATGCCGCCATGGCTTTATATCACCTTCATTATGCTAAAGAAGGTTTATTATTTTAAATATGTTAAACTAATGGTTTGAAGCATTTCGATATCGAGTGCTAAAAGTGTAAATGCAAGAAAATTGACTTTATACTTAAATATAAAATTATAACATTACGGAATTCTTTTAATTGCACTGCCGTTATGCCGCCATGGCTTTATATCAACTTCAATACGTTAAAGAAGGTTAATTAACTTAAATACATATGTTAAACTAATGATTTGAAGCATTTCGATATCGCTTGCTAAATGTGTATATTCAAGAAAATCGAATTTATACCTAAATATAAGATAACGGGATTCTTCTAAGTGCATTGCCGTTATACCGTTAAGGCTTTATGTATACTTCACTGAGCTAAAAAATGTTTACTAAATTAATATGTTAAACTAATGATTTGAAGCATTTCGATATCGATATCTAAATGTGTATATAAAAAAAATCGACTTTATACCTAAATAAAAGATTACGGAATTCTTCTACATGCACTGCCGTAATACCGCCGTGACTATATGCCAACTTCAGATCGTTAAAGAAGGTTTATTAACTTAAATATGTTAAGCTAATGAGTTAAACCATCTCGATATCGATTGCTAAATGTGTATATACAACAAAATCGACTTTATACCTAAATATAAGATAACGGAATTCTTCTACATGCACTGCCGTTATGCCGCCATGGCTTTATTCCAACTTCAGTTCGTTCAAGAAGGTTTATTAACTTAAATATGTTAAACTAATGAGTTGAAGCATTTCGATATCTATTGCTAAATGTGTATATACAACAAAATCGACTTTATACCTAATTATAAGATTACGGAATTCTTCTAAATGCACTGCCGTTATGCCGCCATGGCTTTATATCAACTTCAATACGTTAAAGAAGGTTAATTAACTTAAATATGTTAAACTAATTATTTGAAGATTTTCGATATCGATTGCTAAATGTGTAAATACAAGAAAATCGACTATATACCTAAATATAAGATTACGGAATTCTTCTAAATGTACTGTCGTAATACTGCCATTGCTTTATATCACCTTCATTACGTTAAAGAAGGTTAATTAACTTAAATATGTTAAACTAATGATTTGAAGCATTCCGATATCGATTAATAGATGAGTATATAGAAGAAAATCGACTTTATACCTAAATATAATATTACGGAATTCTTCTGCATGCACTGCCGTTATGCCGCCATGGCTTTATGCACACTTCAGTTCGTTAAAGAAGGTTTATTAACTTAAATATGTTAAACTAATGAGTTGAAGCATCTGGATATCGATTGCGAAATATATATTTACAAGAAAATCGACTTTATACCTAAATATAAGATAACGGAATTTTTCTACATACACTGCCGTTATGCCTCCATGGCTTTATGTTAACTTCAGTGCGTTAAATAAGCTTTATTAACTTAAATATATTAAACTAATGGTTTGAAGCATTTCGATATAGATTGCTAAATGAGTATATACAAGAAAGTCGATTTTATACCTAAATATAAGATTACGGAATTCATCGAAATACACTGCCTTTATGCCGTTATGGCTTAATATCACCTTCATTACGTTAAAGAAGGTTAATTAACTTAAATATGTTAAACTAATGAGTTGAAGCATCTCGATATCGATTGCTAATGTGTAAATACAAGAAAGTCGACTTTATACCTAAATATAAGATAACGGAATTCATCGAAATACACTCCCGTTATGCCGTTATGGCTTTATATCACCTTCATTACGTTAAAGAAGCTTTATTAACTTAAATATATTAAACTAATGATTTGAAGCATTTCGATATCGATTGCTAAATGAGTATATACAAGAAAGTCGACTTTATATCTAAATACAAGATTACGGAATTCATCGAAATACACTCCCGTTATGCCGTTATGGCTTTATATAAATTTCAGTACGCTAAAGAAGGTTAATTTACTTAGATATGCTAAACTACTGATTTGAAGCATTTCGATATCGATTTCTAAATTTGTATGTACAAGAAAATCGATTTTATACCTAAGTAAAAGATTACGGAATTCACACAAATATACTGCCGTTAAGCCGTTATGGCTTTATGTAAACTTCGGTAAGATAAAGAAGGTTAATTAGCCTAAATATGCTAAACCAGTTATTTGAAGCTTTTCGATATCGATTGCTTAATGCGTATATACAAGAAAATCGACTTTATACCTAAATATAAGATTACGGAATTCTTCTAAATGCACTGTCGTTAGGGTTAATTATCTTAAATATGTTAAACTCATGATTTGAAGCATTTCGATGTCGATTGCTAAATGTGTATATACAAGAAAATCGACTTTATACCTAAGTATAAGATTACGAAATTCTTCCAAATGTACTGTCGTTATGCGCCATGGCTTTGTGTCACCTTCAATACGTTAATGAAGGTTTATTAACTTAAATATGTTACACTAATGATTTGAAGCATTTCGATATCGACTGCTAAATGTGTATATACAAGAAAATCGAATTCATACCTAAATATAAGACTACGTAATTCTTCTAAATGCACAGCCGTTATGGCGTTAAGGCTTTTGTGGACTTCAGTAAGAAAAAGGGGATTAATTTACTTAAATATGTTAAACTAATGATTTGAAGCATTTCGATGTCGATTGCTAAAGAGTATGTACAAGAAAATCGTTTTTATACCTAAATATAAAATTACGGAATTCTTCGAAATGCACTGCCGTTGTGCCGTTAAGGCTTTTGTAGACTTCAGTAAGATAAAGAGGGTTAGTTAACTTAAATATGTTAAACTAATGATTCGAAGCATTTCGATATGGGTTGCTAAATGAGTATATACAAAAAAATCGACTTTATACCTAAATAGAGGATTACGGAATTCTTCTAAATGCACTGCCGTTATGCCGTTAAGGCTTTTGTAGACTTCAGTAAGATAAAGAGGGTTAATTATCTTAAATATGTTAAACTCATGATTTGAAGCATTTCGATGTCGATTGCTAAATGTATATACACAAGAAAATCGACTTTATACCTAAATATAAGATTACGGAATTCTTCTAAATGCACTGCTGTTATGGCTTTACGTTAACTTCAGTGCGTTAAATAAGCTTTATTAACTTAGATATATTAAACTAATGATTAGAAGCATTTCGATATAGATTGCTAAATGAGTATATACAAGAAAGTCGATTTTATACCTAAATATAAGATTACGGAATTCATCGAAATACACTGCCTTTATGCCGCTATGGCTTTATATCACCTTCATTACGTTAAAGAAGGTTAATTAACTTAAATATGTTAAACTAATGAGTTGAAGCATCTCGATATCGATTGCTAATGTGTAAATACAAGAAAGTCGACTTTATACCTAAATATAAGATAACGGAATTCATCAAAATACACTCCCGTTATGCCGTTATGGCTTTATATCACCTTCATTACTTTAAGGAAGCTTTATTAACTTAAATATATTAAAATAATGATTTGAAGCATTTTGATATCGATTGCTAAATGAGTATATACAAGAAAGTCGACTTTATATCTAAATACAAGATTACGGAATTCATCGAAATACACTCCCGTTATGCCGTTATGGCTTTATATAAATTTCAGTACGCTAAAGAAGGTTAATTTAATTAAATATGCTAAACTACTGATTTGAAGCATTTCGATATCGATTTCTAAATTTGTATGTACAAGAAAATCGAGTTTATACCTAAGTAATAGATTACGGAATTCACCCAAATATACTACCGTTATGCCGTTATGGCTTTATGTAAACTTCGGTAAGATAAAGAAGGTTAATTAACCTCAATATGCTAAACCAGTTATTTGAAGCTTTTCGATATCGATTGCTAAATGCGTATGTACAAGAAAATTGACTTTATACCTTAATATAAGATTACGGAATTCTTCTAAATGCACTGTCGTTATGCCGCCGTGGCTTTATATTACCTTCATTACGTTAAAGAAGGTTAATTAACTTAAATATGTTAAACTAATGATTTGAAGCATTTCGATATCGATTGCTAAATGAGTATATACAAGAAAATCGACTTTATACCTAAATAGAGGATTACGGAATTCTTCTAAATGCACTGTCGTTATACTGCCATTGCTTTATATCACCTTCATTACGTTAAAGAAGGTTTATTAACTTTAATATGTTAATCTAAATCCAATCTTTCTTCTGCTCCTACCAGGGGCTTGGCAATAGTCACATTTTTGTTTGAACTTTGCTAACGCTCTGAGGCTAAACTATTGGAACGAGGTGAGTCAAACATAAAGCATTGGTTAGATAATTTGAAGAGCTCTAATTAAAGTCTTCAGTCTTTCTTCTACTCCTTCCAGGGGCTTGGCAATAGTCACATTTTTGTTTCAACTTTGCTAACGCTCTGAGGATAAATTATTAAAACGAGGTGAGTCAAACATAAAGCATTGGTTAGATAATTTAAAGAGCTCCTAGGAAAGTCTTCAATCTTTCTTCTACTCCTATCAGGGGCTTGGTAATAGTCACATTTTTGTTTCAACTTTGCTAACGCTCTAGCGGCTAAACTATTGGAACGAGGTGCGTCAAACATAAAGCGTTAGTTAGATAATTTAAAGAGATCTCAGGAAAGTCTTCAATCTTTATTCTACTCCTACCAGGGGCTTGGTAATAGTCACATTTTTGTTTCAACTTTGCTAACGCTCTGAGGATAAACTATTAAAACGAGGTGAGTCAAACATAAAGCATTGGTTAGATAATCTAAAGAGCTCCTAGGAAAGTCTTCAATCTTTCTTCTACTCCTATCAGGGGCTTGGTAATAGTCACATTTTTGTTTAAACTTTGCTAACGCTCTAGCGGCTAAACTATTGGAACGTCACATTTTTGTTTCAACTTTGCTAATGCTCTAGCGGCTAAACTATTGAAACGAGGTAGGTCAAACCTAAGGCATTGGTTAGATAATTTAAAGAGCTCTCAGGAAAGTCCCCAATTTTTCTTCTACTCCTACCATGGGCTTGGAAATAGTCACATTTTTGTTTCACTTTTATTAATGCTCTAGCGGGTAAACTATTTAAACGAGATGAGTCAAACATAAAGCATTGGTTAGATAACTTAAAGAGCTCTCAGGAAAGTCATTAATTTTTCTTCTACATCTACCGGGGGCTTGGCAATAGTCACATTTTTTTTTCAACTTTGCTAACGCTCTGAGGCTAAACTATTGAAACGATCTGAGTCAAACATAAAGCATTGGTTAGATAATTTAAAGAGCTCTCAAGAAAGTCTTCAATCTTTCTTCTACTCCTATCAGGGGCTTGGCAATAGTCACATTTTTGTTTCAACTTTGCTAACGCTATAGCGGCTAAACTATTGGAACGAGGTGGGTCAAACTTAAAGCGTTGGTTAGATAATTTAAAGAGCTCTACGGAAAGTCTTCAATCTTTATCCTACTCCTACCAGGGGCTCCGCAATAGTCACATTTTGGTTTCAACTTTGCTAACGCTCTAGCGGGTAAACTGTTTGAATAAGGTGAGTCAAACATAAAGCATTGGTTAGATAGTTTAAAGAGCTTTCAGGAAAGTTATTAATTTTTCTTCTACATCTACCAGGGGCTTGGCAATAGTCACATTTTTGTTTCAACTTTGATAACGCTCTGAGGATAAATTATTAAAACGAGGTGAGTCAAACATAAAGCATTGGTTAGAAAATTTAAAGAGCTCTCAGGAAAGACTTCAATCTTTCTTCTACTCCTACCACGGGCTTGGCAATAGTCACATTTTTGTTTGAACTTTGCTAACGCTCTGAGGCTAAACTATTGGAACGAGGTGAGACAAACATAAAGCATTGGTTAGATAATTTAAAGAGCTCCTAGGAAAGTCTTCAATCTTTCTTCTACTCCTATCAGGGGCTTGGTAATAGTCACATTTTTGTTTCAACTTTGCTAACTCTCTAGGGGCTAAACAATTAGAACGAGGTGGGTGGAACATAAAGCATTGGTTAGATAATTCAAAGTGCTCTCAGGAAAGTCTTCAATATTTCTTCTACTCCTATCAGGGGATTGGAAATAGTCACATTTTTGTTTCACTTTTGATAACGCTCTAACGGGTAAACTATTCGAACGGGGTGAGTCAAACATAAAGCATTGGTTAGATAATTTAAAGGGCTCTCAGGAAAGTCTTCAATCTTTATTCTACTCCTACCAGGGGCTCGACAATAGTCACATTTTTGTTTAAACTTTGCTAACGCTCTAGCGGCTAAACTGGTGGAAAGAGGTGGGTCAAACATAAAGCATTGGTTAGATAATTTAAAGACCTCTCAGGAAAGTCTCCAATTTTTCTTCTACTCCTACCAGGGGCTTGGCAATAGTCACATTTTTGTTTCACTTTTGATAACGTTCTAGCGGCTAAACTATTTGAACGAGGTAGGTCAAACATAAAGCATTAGTTAGATAATATAAAGAGCTCTCAGGAAAGTCTTCAATCTCTATTCTACTCCTACCAGGGGCTGTGCAATAGTCACATTTTTGTTTCAACTTTGCTAACGCTCTAGGGGCTAAACTATTGGAACAAGGTGAGTCAAACATAAAGCATTGCTAACGCTCTGAGGCTAAACTATTGGAACGAGGTGAGTCAAACATAAAGCATTGGTTAGAAAATTTAAAGAGCTCTCAGGAAAGTCTTCAATCTTTCTTCTACTCCTACCACGGGCTTGGCAATAGTCACATTTTTGTTTGAATTTTGCTAACGCTCTGAGGCTAAACTATTGGAACGAGGTGAGTCAAACATAAAGCATTGGTTAGATAATTTAAAGAGCTCTTAGGAAAGTCTTTAGTCTTTCTTCTACTCCTTCCAGCGGCTTGTCAATAGTCACATTTTTGTTTCAACTTTGCTAACGCTCTAGCGGCTAAACTATTGGAACTAGGTGGGTCAAACATAAAGCATTAGTTAGATAATTAAAGCGCTCATAGGAAAATCTTCACTTTTTCTTCTACTCCTATCAGGGGCTTGGAAATAGTCACATTTTTGTTTCACTTTTGATGACGCTCTACTGGGTAAACTATTTGAACGAGGTGAGTCAAACAGAAAGCATTGGTCAGATAATTAAAGAGCTCTCAGGAAAGTCTTCACTCTTTTTCTACTCCTACCAGGGGCTTGGCAATAGTCACATTTTTGTTTCAACTTTGCTAACGCTCTAGGGGCTAAACTATTGGAACAAGGTGAGTCAAACATAAAGCATTGCTTAGATAATTTAAAGCGCTCTTAGGAAAATCTTTACTCTTTCTTCTACTCCTATCAGGGGATTGGAAATAGTCACATTTTTGTTTCACTTTTGATAACGCTCTAACGGGTAAACTATTCGAACGGGGTGAGTCAAACATAAAGCATTGGTTAGATAATTTAAAGGGCTCTCAGGAAAGTCTTCAATCTTTATTCTACTCCTACCAGGGGCTCGACAATAGTCACATTTTTGTTTAAACTTTGCTAACGCTCTACCGGCTAAACTACTGGAACTAGGTGGGTCAAACATAAAGCATTGGTTAGATAATTTAAAGCGCTCTTAGGATAATCTGCACTCTTTCTTCTACTCCTATCAGGGGCTTGGAAATAGTCATATTTTTGTTTCACTTTTGATTACGCTCTAGCGGGTAAACTGTTTGAACGAGGTGAGTCAAACATAAAGCATTGGTTAGATATATTAAAATCTCTCTGGAAAGTCATTAATTTTTCTTCTACATCTACCAGGGGCTTGGCAATAGTCACATTTTTGTTTCAACTTTGCTAACGCTCTGAGGCTAAACTATTGAAACGAGGTGACTCAAACATAAAGCATTGGTTAGCTAATTTAAAGAGCTCTCAGGAAAGTTTTCAATCTTTCTTCTACTCTTACCAGGGGCTCGGCAATAGTCACATTTTTTTTTCAACTTTGCTAACTCTCTAGCGGCAAATTTATTGGAACGAGGTGGGTCAAACATAAAGCATTCGTTAGATAATTTAAAGAGCTCTGTGGAAAGTCTTCAATCTTTCTTCTACTCTTATCAGAGGCTTGGAAATAGTCACATTTTTGTTTCACTTTGATTAATGCTCTAGCGGGTAAACAATTTGTACGAGGTGAGTCAAACATACAGCATTGGTGAGATAAATTACAGAGCTCTCAGGAAAGTCATTAATTTTTCTTCTACATCTACCAGGGGCTTGGCAACAGTCACATTTTTGCTTCAACTTTGCTAACGCCTTGAGGCTAAACTATTGAAACGAGGTGAGTCAAACATAAAGCATTGGTTAGATAATTTAAAAAACTCTCAGGAAAGTCTTTAGTTTTTCTTCTACATCTACCAGGGGCTTGGCAATAGTCACATTTTTATTTCAACTTTGCTAACGCTCTGAGGCTAAACTATAAGAACGAGGTGAGTCAAACATAAAGCAATGGTTAGATAATTTAAAGAGCTTTCAGGAAAGTCTTCAATCTTTCTTCAACTCCTACCAGGGGCTTGGCAATAGTCACATTGTTGTTTCAACTTTGCTAACGCACTGAGGCTAAACTATTTGAATGAGGTGGGTCCAACCATAAAGCATTGGTTAGATAATTTAAAGAGCTCTCAAGAAAGTCTTCAATCTTTCTTCTACATCTACCAGGGGCGTGGCAATAGTCACATTTTTGTTTCACTTTTGATACCGCTCTAGCGGATAAACTATTTGTACGAGGTGAGTTGAACATAAAACATTGGTTAGATAATTTAAAGGGCTTTCAGGAAAGTCTTCAATCTTTCTTCTGCTCTAACCAGGCGCTTGGCAATAGTCACATTTTTGTTTCAACTTTGCTAACGCTCTGAGGCTAAACTATTAGAACGAGGTGGGTCGAACATAAAGCACTGGTTAGATAATTTAAACAAATGAGTTGAACCATTTCAATATCGATTGCTAAATGTGTATATACAACAAAATCGGCTTTATACCTAAATATACGATTACGGAATTCTTCCAAATGCCCTGCCGTTATACCGTTATGGCTTTACGTAAACTTTAGTCAGATTAAGAAGATTAGTTAACTTAAATATGTTAAACTAATGATTTGAAGCATCTCGATATCGATTGCTAAATGTGTATATTCAACAAAATCGACATTATACCTAAATATAAGTTTACGGAATTCTTTCAAATGCTCTTTCAAAAGAGCTCTAATTAAAGTCTTCAGTCTTTCTTCTACTCCTTCCAGGGGCTTGGCAATAGTCACATTTTTGTTTCAACTTTGCTAACGCTCTGAGGATAAATTATTAAAACGAGGTGAGTCAAACATAAAGCATTGGTTAGATAATTTAAAGAGCTCCTAGGAAAGTCTTCAATCTTTCTTCTACTCCTATCAGGGGCTTGGTAATAGTCACATTTTTGTTTCAACTTTGCTAACGCTCTAGCGGCTAAACTATTGGAACGAGGTGCGTCAAACATAAAGCGTTAGTTAGATAATTTAAAGAGATCTCAGGAAAGTCTTCAATCTTTATTCTACTCCTACCAGGGGCTTGGTAATAGTCACATTTTTGTTTCAACTTTGCTAACGCTCTGAGGATAAACTATTAAAACGAGGTGAGTCAAACATAAAGCATTGGTTAGATAATCTAAAGAGCTCCTAGGAAAGTCTTCAATCTTTCTTCTACTCCTATCAGGGGCTTGGTAATAGTCACATTTTTGTTTCAACTTTGCTAACGCTCTAGCGGCTAAACTATTGGAACGTCACATTTTTGTTTCAACTTTGCTAATGCTCTAGCGGCTAAACTATTGAAACGAGGTAGGTCAAACCTAAGGCATTGGTTAGATAATTTAAAGAGCTCTCAGGAAAGTCCCCAATTTTTCTTCTACTCCTACCAGGGGCTTGGAAATAGTCACATTTTTGTTTCACTTTTATTAATGCTCTAGCGGGTAAACTATTTAAACGAGATGAGTCAAACAAAAAGGGCATTGGTTAGATAACTTAAAGAGCTCTCAGGAAAGTCATTAATTTTTCTTCTACATCTACCGGGGGCTTGGCAATAGTCACATTTTTTTTTCAACTTTGCTAACGCTCTGAGGCTAAACTATTGAAACGATCTGAGTCAAACATAAAGCATTGGTTAGATAATTTAAAGAGCTCTCAAGAAAGTCTTCAATCTTTCTTCTACTCCTATCAGGGGCTTGGCAATAGTCACATTTTTGTTTCAACTTTGCTAACGCTATAGCGGCTAAACTATTGGAACGAGGTGGGTCAAACTTAAAGCGTTGGTTAGATAATTTAAAGAGCTCTACGGAAAGTCTTCAATCTTTATCCTACTCCTACCAGGGGCTCCGCAATAGTCACATTTTGGTTTCAACTTTGCTAACGCTCTAGCGGGTAAACTGTTTGAATAAGGTGAGTCAAACATAAAGCATTGGTTAGATAGTTTAAAGAGCTTTCAGGAAAGTTATTAATTTTTCTTCTACATCTACCAGGGGCTTGGCAATAGTCACATTTTTGTTTCAACTTTGATAACGCTCTGAGGATAAATTATTAAACCGAGGTGAGTCAAACATAAAGCATTGGTTAGAAAATTTAAAGAGCTCTCAGGAAAGACTTCAATCTTTCTTCTACTCCTACCACGGGCTTGGCAATAGTCACATTTTTGTTTGAACTTTGCTAACGCTCTGAGGCTAAACTATTGGAACGAGGTGAGACAAACATAAAGCATTGGTTAGATAATTTAAAGAGCTCCTAGGAAAGTCTTCAATCTTTCTTCTACTCCTATCAGGGGCTTGGTAATAGTCACATTTTTGTTTCAACTTTGCTAACTCTCTAGGGGCTAAACAATTAGAACGAGGTGGGTGGAACATAAAGCATTGGTTAGATAATTCAAAGTGCTCTCAGGAAAGTCTTCAATATTTCTTCTACTCCTATCAGGGGATTGGAAATAGTCACATTTTTGTTTCACTTTTGCTAACGCTCTAGCGGCTAAACTATTAAAACGAGGTGGGTCAAACATAAAGCATTGGTTAGATAATTTAAAGCGCTCTGAAGAAAGTCTTCAATTTTTCTTCTACTCCTATCAGGAGCTTGGCAATAAACACATTTTTGTTTCAACTTTGCTAACGCTCTACCGGCTAAACTACTGGAACTAGGTGGGTCAAACATAAAGCATTGGTTAGATAATTTAAAGCGCTCTTAGGATAATCTGCACTCTTTCTTCTACTCCTATCAGGGGCTTGGAAATAGTCATATTTTTGTTTCACTTTTGATTACGCTCTAGCGGGTAAACTGTTTGAACGAGGTGAGTCAAACATAAAGCATTGGTTAGCTAATTTAAAGAGCTCTCAGGAAAGTTTTCAGTCTTTCTTCTACTCTTACCAGGGGCTCGGCAATAGTCACATTTTTTTTCAACTTTGCTAACTCTCTAGCGGCAAATTTATTGGAACGAGGTGGGTCAAACATAAAGCATTCGTTAGATAATTTAAAGAGCTCTGTGGAAAGTCTTCAATCTTTCTTCTACTCTTATCAGAGGCTTGGAAATAGTCACATTTTTGTTTCACTTTGATTAATGCTCTAGCGGGTAAACAATTTGTACGAGGTGAGTCAAACATACAGCATTGGTGAGATAAATTACAGAGCTCTCAGGAAAGTCTTTAATTTTTCTTCTACATCTACCAGGGGCTTGGCAATAGTCACATTTTTGCTTCAACTTTGCTAACGCCTTGAGGCTAAACTATTGAAACGAGGTGAGTCAAACATAAAGCATTGGTTAGATAATTTAAAAAACTCTCAGGAAAGTCTTTAGTTTTTCTTCTACATCTACCAGGGGCTTGGCAATAGTCACATTTTTATTTCAACTTTGCTAACGCTCTGAGGCTAAACTATAAGAACGAGGTGAGTCAAGCATAAAGCAATGGTTAGATAATTTAAAGAGCTTTCAGGAAAGTCTTCAATCTTTCTTCAACTCCTACCAGGGGCTTGGCAATAGTCACATTGTTGTTTCAACTTTGCTAACGCACTGAGGCTAAACTATTTGAATGAGGTGGGTCCAACCATAAAGCATTGGTTAGATAATTTAAAGAGCTCTCAAGAAAGTCTTCAATCTTTCTTCTACATCTACCAGGGGCGTGGCAATAGTCACATTTTTGTTTCACTTTTGATACCGCTCTAGCGGATAAACTATTTGTACGAGGTGAGTTAAACATAAAACATTGGTTAGATAATTTAAAGGGCTTTCAGGAAAGTCTTCAATCTTTCTTCTGCTCTAACCAGGCGCTTGGCAATAGTCACATTTTTGTTTCAACTTTGCTAACGCTCTGAGGCTAAACTATTAGAACGAGGTGGGTCGAACATAAAGCACTGGTTAGATAATTTAAACAAATGAGTTGAACCATTTCAATATCGATTGCTAAATGTGTATATACAACAAAATCGGCTTTATACCTAAATATACGATTACGGAATTCTTCCAAATGCCCTGCCGTTATACCGTTATGGCTTTACGTAAACTTTAGTCAGATTAAGAAGATTAGTTAACTTAAATATGTTAAACTAATGATTTGAAGCATCTCGATATCGATTGCTAAATGTGTATATTCAACAAAATCGACATTATACCTAAATATAAGTTTACGGAATTCTTTCAAATGCATTGGCGTTATACCGTTATGGCTTTACGTAAACTTCAGTCAGATAAAGAAGGTTAATTAACTTAAATATGTTAAACTAATGATTTGAAGCATCTTGATATCGATTGCTAAATGTGTATATACAACAAAATGGACTTTATACCTAAATATAAGATTACGGAATTCTTCTAAATGCACTGCCGTTATGCCGTTAAGGCTTTATGTAGACTTCAGTAAGACAGAGAGGGTTAATTAACTTAAATATGTTAAACTGAAGATTTGAAGCATTTCGTTATCGATTGCTAAATGTGTATATACAAGAAAATCGACATTATACCTAAATATAAGATTACGGAATTCTTCTAAATGCACTCCCGTTATGCCGCCACGGCTTTAACCAACTTCAGATCGTTAAAGAAAGTTTATTAACTTAAATATGTTAAACTAATGATTTGAAGCATCTCTATATCGAATGCTAAAAGTGTATATAAAACAAAATCGACATTACACCTAAATATAAGTTTACGGAATTCTTCTAAATCACTGGCGTTATACCCTTATGGCTTTATGTAAACTTCAGTCAGATAAAGAAGGTTAATTAACTTAAATATGTTAAACTAATGATTTGAAGCATTTAGTTATCGATTGCTAAATGTGTATATACAAGAAAATCGACTTTATACCTAAATATCAGATTACGGAATTCTTCTAAATGCATTGCCGTTATGCCGTAATGGCTTTATGCCAACTTCCGTTCGTTAAAGAAGGTTAATTAACTTAAATATGTTAAACTAATGATTTGAAGCATCTCTATATCGAATGCTAAATGTGTATATAAAACAAAATCGACATTATACCTAAATAAAAGTTTACGGAATTCTTCTAAATCACTGGCGTTATACCGTTATGGCTTTATGTAAACTTCAGTCAGATAAAGAAGGTTAATTAACTTAAATATGTTAAACTAATGATTTGAAGCATTTAGTTATCGATTGCTAAATGTGTATATACAAGAAAATCGACTTTATACCTAAATATAAGATTACGGAATTCTTCTAAATGCATTGCCGTTATGCCGTAATGGCTTTATGCCAACTTCCGTTCGTTAAAGAAGGTTAATTAATTTAAATATGTTAAACTAATGATTTGAAGCATCTTGATATCGATTGCTAAATGTGTATATACAACAAAATGGACTTTATACCTAAATATAAGATTACGGAATTCTTCTAAATGCACTGCCGTTATGCCGTTAAGGCTTTATGTAGACTTCAGTAAGACAGAGAGGGTTAATTAACTTAAATATGTTAAACTAAAGATTTGAAGCATTTCGTTATCGATTGCTAAATGTGTATATACAAGAAAATCGACATTATACCTAAATATAAGATTACGGAATTCTTCTAAATGCACTCCCGTTATGCCGCCATGGCTTTAACCAACTTCAGATCGTTAAAGAAGGTTTATTAACTTAAATATGTTAAACTAATGATTTGAAGCATTTCGATATCGATTGCGAAATGTGTATATACAAGAAAATCGACTTTATACCTAAATATAAAATTACAACATTACGGAATTCTTCTAAATACACTGCCGTTATACCGTTAAGGCTTTATGTAGACTTTAGTATGCTAAAAAATGTTTATTTACTTAATATGTTAAACTTATGATTTGAAGCATTTCGATATCGATAGCTAAATGTGTATAAACAAAAAAATCGACTTTATACCTAAATATAATATTACGGAATTCTTCTAAATGCACTGCCGTTATGCCGCCATGGCTTTAAGCCAACTTCCGTTCGTTAAAGAAGGTTTGTTAGCTTAAATATGTTAAACTAATTATTTGAAGCTTTTCGATATCGATTGCTAAATGTGTATATACAAGAAAATCGACTTTATGCATAAATATAAGACTTCGGAATTCTGCCAAATGTACTGTCGTTATGCCGCCATGGCTTTATATAAATTCAATACGTTAAAGAAGGTTAATTAACTTAAATATGTTAAACTAATGATTTGAAGCATTTCGATATCGATTGCTAAATGTGTATATACAACAAAATCGACTTTATACCTAAATATAAGATTACGGAATTCTTCTAAATGCACTGTCGTTATGCCGCCATGGCTTTATATCACCTTCATTACGTTAAAGAAGGTTAACTAACTTAAATATGTTAAACTAATGATTTGAAGCATTTCGATATCGATTGCTAAATGCGTATATACAACAAAATCGACTTTATACCTAAATATAAGATTACGGAATTCTTCTAAATGCACTGTTGTTATGCCGTTAAGGCTTTATGTAGACTTTAGTATGCTAAAAAATGTTTATTTACTTAATATGTTAAACTTATGATTTGAAGCATTTCGATATCGATAGCTAAATGTGTATAAACAAAAAAATCGACTTTATACCTAAATATAATATTACGGAATTCTTCTAAATGCACTGCCGTTATGCCGCCATGGCTTTAAGCCAACTTCCGTTCGTTAAGGAAGGTTTATTAGCTTAAATATGTTAAACTAATTATTTGAAGCATTTCGATATCGATTGCTGAATGTGTATATACAAGAAAATCGACTATATACATAAATATAAGACTTCGGAATTCTTCCAAATGTACTGTCGTTATGCCGCCATGGATTTATATCATTTTCAATACGTTAAAGAAGGTTAATTAAATTAAATATGTTAAACTAATGATTTGAAGCATACCGATAGCGATTGCTAAATGCGTATATACAAGAAAATCGACTTTATGCCTAAATATAAGACTATGGAATTATGGCTTTATGTCAACTTCAGTTCGCTAAAGGAGGTTTATTAACTTAAATATGTTAAACCAGTTATCTGAAGCATTTCGATATCGATTGCGAAATGTGTATATACAAGAAAATCGACTTTATACCTAAATATAAAATTATAACATTACGGAATTCTTCTAAAATGTTTATTAACTTAATATGTTAAACTTATGATTTGAACCATTTCGATATCGATAGCTAAATGTGTATAAACAAAAAAATCGACCTTATACCTAAATATAAGATTACGGAATTCTTCTAAATGCACTGCCGTTATGCCGCCATGGCTTTAAGCCAACTTCCGTTCGTTAAAGAAGGTTTAGTAGCTTAAATATGTTAAACTAATTATTTGAAGCATTTCGATATCGATTGCTAAATGTGTATATACAAGAAAATCGACTTTATACATAAATATAAGACTTCGGAATTCTTCCAAATGTACTGTCGTTATGCCGCCATGGCTTTATATCATTTTCAATACGTTAAAGAAGGTTAATTAAATTAAATATGTTAAACTAATGATTTGAAGCATTCCGATAGCGATTGCTAAATGCGTATATACAACAAAATTGACTTTATACCTAAATATAAGATTACGGAATTCTTCTACATGCACTGTCGTTATGCCGCCATGGCTTTATATCATCTTCATTACGTTAAAGAAGGTTAATTAACATAAATATGTTAAACTAATGATTTGAAGCATTTCGATATCGATTGCTAAATGTGTATATACAACAAAATCGACTTTATACCTAAATATAAGATTACGAAATTCTTCCAAATGTACTGTCATTATGCCGCCATTGCTTTATATCGACTTCAATACGTTAAAGAAGGCTAACTACCTTAAATATGTTAAACTAATGATTCGAAGCATTTCGATATAGATTGCTAGATGCGTATATACAACAAAATCGACTTTATAACTAAATATAAGATTACGGAATTCTTCTAAATGCACTGTCGTTATGCCGCCATGGCTTTATATCACCTTCATTACGTTAAAGAAGGTTAACTAACTTAAATATGTTAAACTAATGATTTGAAGCATTTCGATATCGATTGCTAAATGTGTATATACAAGAAAATCGACTTTATGCCTAAATATAAGACTATGGAATTATGGCTTTATGTCAACTTCAGTTCGCTAAAGGAGGTTTGTTAACTTAAATATGTTAAACCAGTTATCTGAAGCATTTCGCTATCGATTGCGAAATGTGTATATACAAGAAAATCGACTTTATACCTAAATATAAAATTATAACAATACGGAATTCTTCTAAATGCACTGCCGTTATGCCGCTAAGACTTTATGTAGACTTCAGTATGCTATAAAATGTTAATTAACTTAATATGTTAAACTTATGATTTGAACAATTTCGATATCGATAGCTAAATGTGTATAAACAAAAAATCGACTTTGTACCTAAATATAAGATTACGGAATTCTTCTAAATGCACTGCCGTTATGCCGCCATGGCTTTAAGCCAACTTCCGTTCGTTAAAGAAGGTTTATTAGCTTAAATATGTTAAACTAATGATTTGAAGCATTTCGATATCGATCGCTAAATATGTATGTACAACAAAATCGACTTTATACATAAATATAAGACTTCGGAATTCTTCCAAATGTACTGTCGTTATGCCGCCATGGCTTTATATCAACTTCAATACGTTAAAGAAGGTTAATTAACTTAAATATGTTAAACTAATGATTTGAAGCATTTCGATATCGATTGCTAAATGCGTATATACAACAAAATCGACTTTATACCTAAATATTATATTACGGAATTCTTCTAAATGCACTGCCGTTATGCCGTTAAGGCTTTTGTAGACTTCAGTAAGATAAAGAGGGATAATTATCTTAATTATGTTAAACTAATGATTTGAAGAATTTCGATATCGATTGCTAAATGTGTATATACAACACATTCGGCTTTATGTCTAAATATAAGATTACGGAATTCATATAAATAAACTGCCGTTATGCCGGTATTGTTTTTATATATACTTCAGTAAGATAAAGAAGGTTAATTTACTTAAATATGCTAAACCAGTTATTTGAAGCATTTCGATATCATTAGTAGTAGTATAAAGTCGATTTTCTGGTATATATGCATTAAGCAATCGATATCGAAATGCTTCAAATAACTGGTTTAACATATTTAAGTTAATAAGCCTTTTTTAACGAACTGAAGTTGGCTTAAGGCCATGGCCGCATAACGGCAGTGCATTTAGAAGAATTCCGTAATCTTATATTAGGTATAAAGTCGATTTTCTTGTATATAAACATTTAGCAATCGATATCGAAATGCTTCAAATAACTGGTTTAACATATTTATGTTAATAAACCTTCTTTAACGATCTGAAGTTGGCATATAGCCATGGCGGCATAACGGCAGTGCATGTAGAAGAATTCCGTAATCTTATATTTAGGTATAAAGTCGTTTTTTTTGTATATACACATTTAGCTATCGATATCGAAATGCTTCAAATCATTCGTTTAGCATATTTAACCTTCTTTAACGTAATGAAGGTGATATAAAGCCATGGCGGCATAACGACAGTGCATTTAGAAGAACTGCGTAATCTTATATTTAGGCATAAAGTCGATTTTCTTCAATATTCACATTTAGCAATCGATATCGAAATGCTTCAAATAACTGGTTTAACATATTTAAGTTAATAAGCCTTTTTTAACGAACTGAAGTTGGCTTAAGGCCATGGCGGCATAAGGGCAGTGCATTTAGAAGAATTCCGTAACCTTATATATAGGCATAAAGTCGATTTTCTTGTATATACACTTTTAGCTATCGATATCGAAATGCTTCAAATCATTAGTTTAACATATTAAGTTAAAAAACATTTTTTAGCATACTGAAGTCTACATAAAGCCTTAACGGTATAACGGCAGTTCATTTAGAAGAATTCCGTAATGTTATAATTTTATATTTAGGTATAAAGTCGATTTTCTTGTATATATACATTTCGCAATCGATATGGAAATGCTTCAGATAACTGGTTTAACATATTTAAGTTAACAAACCTCGTTTATCGAACTGAAGTTGACATAAAGCCATAACGGAACTGCATTTGGAAGAATTCCGTAGTCTTATATTTAGGCATTAAGTCGATTTTCTTGTATATACGCATTTTGCAATAGATATCGAAATGCTTCAAATAACTGGTTTAGCAAAACGGTATAACACCAGTGCATTTGGAAGAATTCCGTAAACTTATATTTAAGTAAAAAGTCGTTTTTCTTCTATACACATTTAGCTATCGATATCGAAATGCTTCAAATCATTCGTTTAACATATTTAAGTTCGTTAACCTTCTTTAACGTAATGAAGGTGATATAAAGCCATGGCGGCATAATGACAGTGCATTTAGAAGAATTCCGTAATCTTATATTTATGTATAAAGTCGATTTTCTTGTATATACACATTTAGCAATCGATATCGAAATGCTTCAAATCATTAGTTTAACATATTTAAGTTCGTTAACCTTCTTTAACGTAATGAAGGTGATATAAAGCCATGGCGGCATAACGACAGTGCATTTAGAAGAATTCCGTAATCTTATGTTTATGTATAAAGTCGATTTTGTTGTATATACACATTTAGCAATCGATATCGAAATGCTTCAAATCATTAGTTTAACATAATTAAGTTAATTAACCTTCGTTATCTTACTGAAGTTTACATAAAGCCAAAACGGTATAACACCAGTGCATTTGGAAGAATTCCGTAAACTTATATTTAGGTAAAAAGTCGATTTTCTTCTATACACATTTAGCTATCGATATCGAAATGCTTCAAATCATTCGTTTAACATATTTAAGTTCGTTAACCTTCTTTAACGAAATGAAGGTGATATAAAGCCATGGCGGCATAACGACAGTGCATTTAGAAGAATTCCGTAATATTATATTTATGTATAAAGTCGATTTTCTTGTATATACACATTTAGCAATCGATATCGAAATGCTTCAAATCATTAGTTTAACATATTTAAGTTAATAAACCTTCTTTAACGAACGGAAGTTGCCTTAAAGCCATGGCGGCATAACGGCAGTGCATTTAGAAGAATTCCGTAATCTTATATTTAGGCATAAAGTCGATTTTCTTGTATATACACTTTTAGCTATCGATATCGAAATGCTTCAAATCATTAGTTTTACATATTAAGTTAAAAAAAATTTTTTAGCATACTGAAGTCTACATAAAGCCTTAACGGTATAACGGCAGTGCATTTCGAAGAATTCCGTAATGTTATAATTTTATATTTAGGTACAAAGTCGATTTTCTTGTACATACACATTTCGCAATCGATATCAAAATGCTTCAGATAACTGGTTTAACATATTTAAGTTAATAAACCTCCTTTAGCGAACTGAAGTTGACATAAAGCCATAATTCCATAGCCTTATATTTAGGCATAAAGTCGGTTTACTTGTATATACACATTTAGAAATCGATATCGAAATGCTTCAAATCATTAGTTTAACATATTTAAGTTAATTAACCTACTTTTTCTTACTGAAGTTTACGTAAAGCCATAACGGTATAACGGCAGTGCATTTGGAAGAATTCCGTAATCTTATATTTAGGTATAAAGTCGATTTTGTTGTATATACACATTTAGCAATCGATATCGAAATGCTTCAAATCATTAGTTTAACATATTTAAGTTAAGTAACCTTCTTTAGCGTAATGAAGGTGATATAAAGCCATGGCGGCATTACGACAGTGCATGTAGAAGGATCCCGTAATCTTATATTTAGGTATATAGTCGATTTTCTTGTATTTAACCTTTTTTAACGTATTGAAGTTGATATAAAGCCATGGCGGCATAACGACAGTACATTTGGAAGAATTCCGCAGTCTTATATTTGGGTATAAAGTCAATTTTTCTTGTATATAAACATTTAGCAATCGATAACGAAATGCTTCAAATCGTTAGTTTAACATGTCTAAGTTAATTAACCTTCTTTAACGATCTGAAGTTGGCATATAGCCATGGCGGCATAACGGCAGTGCATGTAGAAGACTTCCGTAATCTTATATTTAGGTATACAGTCGATTTTCTTGTATATACACATTTAGTTATCGATATCGAAATGCTTCAAATCATTCGTTTAACATATTTATGTTAATAAACCTTCTTTAACGATCTGAAGTTGGCATATAGCCATGGCGGCATAACGGCAGTGCATGTAGAAGAATTCCGTAATCTTATATTTAGGTATAAAGTCGTTTTTCTTGTATTTACACATTTAGCAATCGATATCAAAATGCTTCAAATAACTGGTTTAGCATATTTAAGTTAATTAACCTTCTTTATCTTACTGAAGTTTACATAAAGCCATAAAGGCATAACGGCAGTATATTTATGTGAATTCCGTTATCTTATATTAAGGTAAAAAGTCGATTTTGTTGTACATACACATTTAGCAATCGATATCGAAATACTTCAAATCATTAGTTTAACATATTTAAGTTAATTAACCTTCTTTATCTTACTGAAGTTTACATAAAGCCAAAACGGTATAACGGAAGTGCATTTGGAAGAATTCCGTAATCTTATATTTAGGTAAAGAGTCGATTTTCTTGTATATACACATTTAGCTATCGATATCGAAATGCTTCAAATCATTCGTTTAACATATTTAAGTTAGTTAACCTTCTTTAACGTAATGAAGGTGATATAGAGCCATGGCGGCATAACGACAGTGCATTTAGAAGAATTCCGTAATCTTATATTTAGGTATAAAGTCGATTTTATTGTATATACGCATTTAGCAATCGATATCGAAATGCTTCAAATCATTAGTTTAACATATTTAAGTTAATTAACCTTCTTTATCTTACTGAAGTTTACATAAAGCCAAAACAATATAACGGCAGTGCATTTGGAAGAATTCCGTAATCTTATATTTAGGTAAAGAGTCGATTTTCTTGTATATACACATTTAGCTATCGATATCGAAATGCTTCAAATCATTCGTTTAACATATTTAAGTTAGTTAACCTTCTTTAACGTAATGAAGGTGATATAGAGCCATGGCGGCATAACGACAGTGCATTTAGAAGAATTCCGTAATCTTATATTTAGGTATAAAGTCGATTTTATTGTATATACGCATTTAGCAATCGATATCGAAATGCTTCAAATCATTAGTTTAACATATTTAAGTTAATTAACCTTCTTTATATTACTGAAGTTTACATAAAGCCAAAACAATATAACGGCAGTGCATTTGGAAGAATTCCGTAATCTTATATTTAGGTAAAGAGTCGATTTTCTTGTATATACACATTTAGCTATCGATATCGAAATGCTTCAAATCATTCGTTTAACATATTTAAGTTAGTTAACCTTCTTTAACGTAATGAAGGTGA